>CM047812.1:73751961-73951309 GCA_026214975.1 Gentiana macrophylla
TCTCTCCATCTAGGTATTCTCCGCCTCGATCGGATCGAAGCGTTTTGATTCTTTGCCGATTGTTTTCTCCATCCTTACGAATTCCTTGAACTACTAAGGCTTGATTTATACTTCATTAAGTATATATAACCATAGATGAGAATGATCACTCGAGTGAAAGTGATAAAATAAAGTATCCTCTTTGGCTTGAATTGACATTGGGCAGCCATACATCGATATGTATGAGCTCAAGCAATTCATTAGATCTTATCCCTTTGCCAGCAAAGGTGACTTTGTCATCTTGCCAAGTAAACAAGCTTCATGTATCAAGCGATTAAATGTCAATTGATCCAACATTCCATCTTTATAGAGTTTGAAATCACGATTCTTATTTATATACCCAAGTCTACAATGCCATAAGTATTGGGATTCATTCAAGTCATTTGTCTTGGCTTTATTGTTATTTATATTAAAGTCGTCAACATTCATATCTAATATGTAGAGACCATTGCTAAGTATGCCACGATTACCATAAAAGATTCCAACACGTGAAAAGAAACAACATTTATTCTCAAAGCGTAAATGAAAAACCATCAACATCTAATGCGAAATGGAAATAATGCTCTTAGTAAGAGCGGAACAAAATAACGGATTATTGAGTTCAAGTACTAGGCCCTTTGGGCAATGAAAGAAAATAAACTCCTACGGCTAGTGCATGACAACACTTGCTCCATTTTCAGCAGCGTGAGTCCACCTCTCATTTCTTGGATCTCTAGTTCTTCTTAGTACTGCATATTCAGTACCAAATATGAGAACCATGGCATGATCCCATCTTTGCGCAGGTGGTTATACTTAGAAGAAGTAATGTTGATCTCAATCATAAATATGCACGAAGTCGAAGCATCGTAATGCTTCTTCGCGGTACTCAAGAAGCCTTTGCGGTTTCTCCTCCAATGTCGGTCTCACCTGCAATGGAAGCAAGCATCCTTGGATTTGTCTTTTGCTATCTTGGCGTTGGCTTAGGTGCGACCTATAGCTTCTTGGACTTCTTGGGCTTTGCCTTTACCTTCACTCGAGGTGACCAGCCAACACTTTTTTCCGCTACCACGGTGCCCTCAATAGGTCTTCAACATGTTCAATAACTCCATGAGAGCAATCTATCTTGTTCGTGTGATAGTTCATCACTGACTGCGAGAATGAATCGGGTAGAGATTGAGAATCAAGTCAATACTCAACTCTCGTTCCAACTTGTGGCCAAGCTTCCCAAGCCTCTCTTTGTACCCGATCATCTTAAGCCACGTGTGACCCCGGCGATCCCGGATGCCATCTTACAACCAAAAGCAGGGCCTTGAGACCTCGTACCTCTCGGTCGAAGGCGAGAAGCATAGAGTTCCTTTAGGTGGACCATGATTAGTAGGCATCCATGGACTCGTACTATTCTCTTGATTCGGTGTCATAGAAGCAAGCATGATACATGTAGCAGCATCGATCTTGTCGAGCGGTGCTTGTTGTATTTCTCGGCGACATCTGTGGCGAACCGAACTAGTGCGGGATTTTCCGGTAGGGCCTGCGTCAAGAACATAGCCAATCTTCGTGCCTCAAAATGATTTTGAGGTTTCTTTAATCGAGAAAATTAGTATCGTCAAGCTTGTTTTCGATGATAAGCAGAAGTTCAATTTGTTGACATATTCTACAACAATAAATAAAGATAGAATAAGTAAAGCTCGTGTATAAAAAACCTAAATTTGCACTTAGAAATTTTATAAGGTTTTACTCTAACTAACCAACTATTCCCAATTGGCTTTCAAAATTTGATTAATTCTTTAGTGGTGGGATCAATCAGTCGCCTTAATCCCGAAGCGGTGGTCGATCAATCTCTAAGCAATTTGAAGAGGTAGGTACTCCTACCAGTCGCATCACATCGACTCCAGGTGATTGACTAGTCAACTCTTTGTGATCCGCATCTATGTAGTAGTCAACCGCTTGTCTCTCAAGTCAGGCGGCCTGGCGGTGGCCAATCACGAAAGACTTTAGTAAAGTCGTAACTTAATATTCATGAGATCTCGTAACGATCATATCTCGATAATAATGATATACCCGTGGTAGAGTCAACTCCGGCGGTGGTCGATCAGTTGGATCGAACAAAGGCTCTTCACCGTCATTATAATATTGGGAGACAATTTTGGCTCGATTTTTGGCGTGGGAATAATTTTAAATTAATTCACTTAATTAATTTGGTTTGATTATGGTCTAAATCTACTATGTGCATATTACTACTATATCATATAAAGTAAAACATACACAACATTTCGCGCACAAAATAACCGGTATGATCATGGACTTTTCCTAGAGTGCGGTTTGAATACAAGCCCAGCGAAACCGCGGGTCACAAACTAAAAGTATCTGCAACCGCCAATAGGATCTTTATTGCTATCGCGTAATGGGTTCTTTATCTCTCCTCGGTCTTCAACTTCTTGCTCCATTCTTGTTACATAATAAATAATTACACCCGCCTTTGCAGAGAGCTATGAGAATGGGATAAATGCAAAAAAGTAAACAAGCCACGTTCTTCATGTGACCTAGGACAATTTTTCAAAAACCAATATAAAGAAAACATTCCCATCTATCCTATTGGTGAGTCGTGATCGATCGAGTCCAGTATATTCACATTATATCTATACATCTAATTCATACAATTTTATCTTATGAAAAAGATTAAATTCTAATTTTAACTACTTATGCATCTTTATTTTATCACGTCAAATAATTAAATAACATTTAATTAATTATATGACTTAATCGAAAATTAAAATTAACATTTAATTTTAAATTGATTTTAATTTCAATTAAATTTGAACTTTTCAAAATAAATTAAAATTATAAAGTCTCTATTTGTTTCCTTTTCAAAACTAAGTTTGGCAGCGCTGCCACTTTAAAATCAAAATTTTGAAGTAAACAAGCTAAGCCTTTCTAATCAAATATTTGAAAAGAGGCTAGGCTATTAAAATCAAATATTTGGTAAGGCCAAATAACTTTGGTTTAAGGCGCTACACTTTTCAAAATCAAAATTTTGGAAGTGGCGCAAGCTCAAGGGCGCTACAAATCAAATATTTGAAAAGCTCCAGAGCTGTTCCAAATCAAAATTTGGAAAGACCAACATGCCATATGGTTTTCCAATGGCCCAAACTATTTGAACAATTTGGTTGGTAGTATGACACAAATAAACAAGCGAGATATCTATGCACATTAAATATCACGAAAGCGAAAAGTCGTTCACCCCCCATTGGAAGAGAGACTGACCCGGCGAATGGCGACCATAAGGCCACCGCCGCGCCGCCGCCCTGAGAGGAGGGCACGCCGCCCGATCGGCGGCGCCTATAAACCACTAATTTTTATTTTTATTATTATTTTTAACGTCTGCGTGATTTAAATCTTGCATCTATTGATTAAATACTCGCAATTAAATTATGCTTATTGCTTAAGCTCAAAGTCGCTCCGATACCACTGTTAGGAAATCATTTAGTTTAACGCAGTGAATTTAAAATTTGATTTCCTTTAAGCTAGATCGTTCTTCGTTTAATGCAATAAACACGTTAAGTAGTTTGGTGATTTATCGCTTGATGATCTATAACATCGTCGCTTTGACCGTCAACGGAGAGTTGTTCGATGCGTAAGCCGTCCACGCGTCCGGCCTCGATCGCTAATCCACATGAACCCTTGCGGATTCCTCCTTGGATTGCTATCGGAAAAACTCGATTGCTAGACCGGCCCTTTTCTTCCTCACAAACTCACTATGGATTGCTCTCTATTTTACACAAGAACTATGAGTTCTTGGAATTGCGATGTAGAAAAGAGCTTGACACCCACCTCTTATTTATAGTCAAAAGTGGCGCCCCATATGTGTGTAGGAGAAGAAAACATTTTCCCAATAAAATAAGTAAAATCAACTAGATTGATTTATCTCTTTAATTATAATTTATTTTGCCAATATCTTATATTGATTATAATTATCTTATTACCATAAACATTGACGATCATATCTTATAATCGGATATCATGCTCTCGGAATAACACATTTACTCCCACTTTGCAAAGATTCTAAAGAGCTAGACATTCACTTATAAGAAGGCCATTTGGATATTCGATCCCGATCATAGGATCGCGATTCCCGGACGACCAATCATGTATACTCCGCGTGCTTCAATATCATACCCAATCACTACCGCATGATCGCTCCGTGGTTAGGAGAAATCTCAATAGTGTCAAAGCATGATAATCCACACCGTGATGCCATGAAGACTCGGTCAAAGGATAATTACACAACCGCCACATAGTGTGACACTTAATGTAAGTGGAGTCGATCCTAACGTCGCACTCTGCAATACCGTCCACGTGCGGTCCAAGTGTCCACTACACTTCTATAGATGAGACCTATCTTCTAAAGATGAAGACATCAATACGTCTTTAATGCGATTATACTATCAATGTCTATTTGATAATACATAAGACTAGAGACATTTAAATACCAACCTTGTTATAGTGAATAGATATCTCATCAACCACAATAACTATCATGGTTTTCTATCATCATGATTGATACAGGGGCGTTACTATATATATATACAATAAAATGAAGACAAACAATATATATAATAACATAAGTGCTTTTATTAATCATAATAAAGTTATTACATGAACTAAATGAATTTGTAAATGACCGGCCGGTCGGATCACGGTCCAACCGGATTGGGTTTATGACACCTTTCCAGCAGATTGACCTCTGAGCTATGATTTCTCCAGCTCACATCAGTCTAAAGTTCCTCACCGCAGAAGGCTAGGGTGGAAATCAAAGGGTATATGATGGCAGCTATAGGTGCTACGCTGCCACAATTAAAAACAAAGGGTGTGGTCTAACAAGGGGTTCAACATGTTCTGAACGTTGGTGATTTGTTTTATTTCTCATAATTTCATTATAATATTTCCATTTTTAATAAGGTTTTGATAAATTGAGATCAGTGAGAGCACTCAATTTACATTTCTTCAATATAGTCTTACACAATATTACGTCGACATTATCTTTTCATTATGAATGGCCTCAATTCAGGCGTGGCCGAGCTCTGCCTGACATATGAGTTCCAGCGGATCGGACTTAGCAAACATATTTCGATTAAAAATGTTAAGTTAGCAAACTTATGACTCAAATCGCTAAAACGACATCGAGCTCCAGATCGGACTCAACAAACATATGTTAGTTAAAAACATCTAGACAACAAACTTATGAATCAAATCGCTAACTTTTGTCATTTGAGCTCCATAAATCAAACTCAACAAGCGTATGTCAATTAAAAATGTTAAGTGAAAACTTCGACTCAAATCCCTAAACCTTACGTCGAGTTCCGTAGATCGAAGTCGGCAAACATATATCGATTATAAATGTTAAGTCGACCAAGCTTCGACTCAAATCGGTAAACTTGACATCGAGCTCCATGAATAGGACTCAACAAACATATCTCGATTAAAAAAGCGTTAAGTCGGCAAACTTACGACTCAAATCACAAAACACGACATCTAAGCTCCGTAGGTGGACTCGGCAAATGTATGTCAATTAAAAATGTTAAGTCAACAAACTTCACGACTTGAATCGCTAAGCGACTCACGAACTCCACAGACCGGACTCGGCAAACGCGACATCGACATCGACGACCACGAGCTCCGTAGGTCAGGCTCAACAAAAGCGATCTGTCTGAGGACCGACCCGAGCACCAAGCGAGACTAAAATACAAGTATGCCATCAAGCGCAAACTAATGCATGGCATACTTGGGGCAAAAATACCTGCACCCTTAAAAGCTACTTAAAAGAAATTACTCGAGTAAAAGTTCTTAAGGAAAGTACTTAACAAAAGCGCTTTTGTTGCCAAATGGTGAAAATTACAATAAGTTCAAAAAATTCAAAGCAAAACATACAAAATCAATAAACCCTAAACTAAGCATCAGTGGATCTTGTTGTGGCTCTAAAAGTAGAGAGTGAGGTAGGCTATTTGGAGTACTTGGACACGATGTCCACTCCCTCCATGAAATCTTTGAGGCAGTAGTCATAGACTATGCTCATCTAGGGCTTATAGAAATCCTTCTTAGGAAGATTATCTATGACAAGGTCGAAAGCGACCACTGCCTTATTCATGCCTAAGTATAGCCATGGTTGAGGATCGGGATAAGCAACAACTTCAAAGTGCAGTGAACTCATCGAAGCCTTATACTTCAAGCGGCCTCGGCCATCGGCTGGAACAACGACTTCCGGCTGGTCGATTCAGCTTGGATCTTGTCCATGGCTTTGCTCCATCCTACTCTTCTCTCGGCAAACTTCTCCTCCTAGAATTGAGCTCGGCCTCACTGTCATGAAGCTGCTGCGGAGAGCCTTTATCTCCTTATCCTTGGACTCAGCGGAGCCTTTCGGTTTGCCCGACCTTCCCTCAAGTCGGCAACATTCTTCTTCAAATCTGCGGGGGTCAGCAGCTTTTCCCGACCTCGGGAAAGCGTCACAGCCAGCCAGGTTCACTGAATAAACGAACAAAGAGTTAGAACACTATCGAAAGTATAGTGTGAAAGCGATAGAAGAAAAAGACAAAACTTACACATTCCATGGACTAGAAGCCGACCACGAGGCGGCTCCTCGTGCGGCATCTTAGAGATCCACTCATGCTCATGGGTGGCCTCTTCATATTGACCAGGCCGGCCTGAGATCCTTCAGGAATAGCTCAGGACCTAGCCCTCTTTTTGTCCTATTCTCTTGAGGTTTGCAACAACCTGGATCGGCCTTTTGCGGAGATGCAGGCCATCTCTAGCCCTCTCTCCAGGTCATATGCATATTGGGTGGTCGAGAACAACTTCCTTGAGCAGAATGAGAGGAAGGTGGCCTTTATTGAGGCATCATCAAGTTTGTGCCCGAAATTTGGGTGGGATGAGGCTCTTTACTTCTTTGTCTACTTAGTGTCGAGGCTCTGCTCGAGTTGGTGACCTTAACCTCGTCGATTTCTACACTAGCAAGCGACTCTGTGAAATCAACCACTGCGAACAAGCAAAACATAGCCTTGATTAGTCACGAGAAAATAATAATAATAATAATAATAACGAGTACAAAGGAAAAATGTAAAGTCGGATAAGGATAATCCTACAGATAACCCCCTCATCGTCTTAAGAGGTACATAAGGGCTAGGAGCATCATCGTCTTGACGAGCTGCGGCAATCGGCTCGAATCGAGTTCACAGACCTCTACGGGCACCCAATTCTTGGATACCTTCCAATATCTTCTTACTAATAGTAGGTCGGACGTCCCTGAGGAGCTCCTCCAAGTTCGAAACTTCGAGATCGGTTGACCCCGTGTCGATGAGAGAAAAACCGCTCCTTCCACTTTGTTTGTGGGAGGAATTTCCCATAGGGATGATGGGGACATCACTCGAGATGTCTAGTTCGACGGAGAAGTAGTACCCATCGGGATGGTCCTTCACCTCTTATGTTGATAAAAATGCCTAAATAATCGTGCCGAGAACTTGATGCCTAGCAACCGGTACCAAATGGCAAACCCTATGATGGCCACTAACCCCATTAGTGGCCACAGGGAAATCCATAACTGTAAAAACTAAGCACAAGCTGCGTGGCGAGGCATAGAGGAAACTGAGGACAACCTCAAAGTGCTCACTGTGAGCAGTGCAGTATTCCTCCGGGTGATGTGCAAAGTTGTGAGGGTCGGATGGAAGCCTGAGGGCATACCTCTCTCCGCCATCTCATGCCAGGTATTACAAGATTCGTGCAAATCCTCGTGAGATAAGGTGGATTTGACACCTTCACTACCTATGGCGGCCATCTTGGTTTCTAGGGTTACGGCAAAAAAATGGACTCAAGCAGAAAAAAAGAATGCACAAGGAAGAAAAGAATGACTTACTTGTAAGAGTAATATGAATTTGGGAAAGAAGAGCAATCGCGGTGACTTCAATTTTTGGTTTAATTGCGGTGTAATGAAGCAGCGGATGTTACGTAGGTTATAAACCCCAAACACGTCTCGAAAACCGTCACAAATAGAATTAGTAGGTGTAAAATGCCTAAACTTACGGGCGATTATGGCGGCGTTATAGCGGCATCTTTGCCACACAGGAATATAGGATGTCCAAAAATCCGTTTAAGTGACCGAGCACAGCTACAAATTCGACAGATCTGGTGACCTTGGTGAGCTGAACTGGAAGGCTTATGGCGGAGGTTGGACTAGTACATCGCCACGTGTCATCCCCACATTAATATAGCAAGAAATACAAATAGAAGATTCGAGCATGTTTAAGGCGGACCTAAACCCAGGTGGGAGGTCGACTTAATTAGCTAGCTTCTCAATCCATCGCCCAGTCGGCCGGGCGTTCACGGGCTCGATTAGTACAGCTCAAGCCTCACAACCTAAGGGACTCTATGCATGTCGGTCGGAGTATACCCCAGGCGGAGTAGCTCACGTGCATAATATAACATATAAACATGGAAAGAATCCTCAACCATAAAGGCTCGATTTTCATTTAAACTACCATGATTATCTCCTACAATCAAGGAGATTTAATCGTATTTATTTATTTCTTAGAAAACATGAAATTAGAGACCAACAAGGACCCGGCCCTTGCAAGACTAGGGCATAAGGCCCCTTATATAAACAATCCCTAAAGAACTACGAAAGACTTGATTCTGATTCATACCACGGGATACGGAACCTTAAGATATGGCGGAGACTAGTACCTGCATGCGTTTCATCCCGACATTGATTTATAGCGGACCGGCGCCATACTAGGTGAGAGGTCGGCTCGGGAACTTCTTAGTCCACCACAGGCGGCCGGGCGCAGCGGGCTCGGCTAGTGTGGCTCGGGCCTCACAACCTAAGGGACTCGGCCAGCGAGTCGACTGAGTATCTCTTAGGCGGAGTAGCCCACGTGCATAATATAGCGAGATAAACATGGATAGAATCCTCGACCATAAATGCTCGACCCTATATTTAAAGCTGTCATGATTATCTCACTACAATTAAGGAGATCAAATCGTAATTATTCAATCCTTAGGGAACACAGTCGGATTCAACAAATCGTACCACGACCATTGCATGCCTTGGGCATAAGGCTCTATATAAAAAATCCTTAGGAACTACTGAGACTTGATTCTGATTCATCGCGAGGATACATAGGCAATTTGAGATATATCATCTCAGGCTCCAGTCTAAACATCACACAAACCATCCCTGAGTTCACCGTTTATATTTTAGATCTTGAATAAATTGTCACTAGGATAATCGGCCCCAAATTTATTACCGAAGAGATCTAGCATCGTCCATTAATTAACGCTAGAAGGAGGGCATCCATTGGCAAATTAGTTTAAAGCTTTTAGACATCATGATGACAAAGAAGACTACGGATAAATACACGACAAGAGAGGTGTGCTTGAAAAATAAATGGAAATCGGTGAAGGCCAATCCACAAACATGAACCATCAGTTGATAGCGGACCGTTCAACATTGTTAACACCATTTCCGAGGGCCAAACAACACGCTTCAAGATATGGATAAGGATTTTAGTAGAGTCTCTTGGCCCTTCAATGTCCAACAAAGCGGCGGTACTCGGAGAGAGGTGACCACGGTCAAGGATCCTTTTCACTTGTTAATGAATAATGAAGGGTAGTAATCGAAGCAATAGTGTGGCGGAACATAGTAATATGGATTTGCATGTGTGCGGAATGCGGTAAACATGCTCTACTAATATGCATTCAATCAATGTAGTTGAAATATTCCAAGCTAACACCTATCTTTTGTCCGTTGTTGAAACTTTTACTACAGCCCCCTGTTCGTCCATTGGGAATGATAAGTTTAGCTATTCGTTAGCGGAACACCAAGCGGGACCCGTATGGTGAGATTCACGTATGTTGAAATAGTGTCTAAACCCAATCGGGTTGGACCGGATCCGACCGGGTCGGATCATTTCTACTATTTCTTTATGTGTATACATATATTAAATGGCTTTTACTTTGTCATATATTTGTTCTTTTAAAGAACCAATTGTGAATTGTTATATGATAACGTCCTTAGTATTAAAGCGTGATAGAGAAACCATGATAGGTGATTATGGTTGATGAGGGTCTCTAATCACTTTAACAAGTTTGATACTTAAATGTCTCTGAGGTGATGTACTATTAAGCAGGCATTGATAGTATAAAGCAGACTAGTGCGTATTAGATGTCTTTGTCTTTAAGAGGCGAGGATAGATCTCGTCTATCGAAGTGTAGAGACACTTGGGTATGCGTGGGCGTGTATTAGAGAATGCGTCGTTAGGTGACCCACTTACGGATAAGTGTCACACTATGTGACGATTGTGTAATTATTCTTAAGACCCGAGTCTTCATGGCATCACGGTGTGGATTGTCATGCTTTGACACTATTGAGGTTTCCACAGCCCGCGGGGCGATCATGCGGTAGTGATTGGGTATGATCTTTGAAGCATGCGGAGTATACATGATTGGTCGTCGAGAATCGTGTATCTATGATTGTGATCGAATATCGAAATGGCCTTCTTATATAAGGAATGCCTTACTCTCGTGAATCTTTGCAAAGTGGGAGTAAATGAGTTACTTGAGAGCATGATATCAGTTATAAGATCGATGCGTTAATGTTTGACACTCGACGTCGACCGTATGGATATTATTACGATGATGATGAGATTGTAAGTTACACGATAAGCTATTTCACATGAAGGTAGTAGTCATTGCATTTGACTCTTCCGATGATTGGAAGTCACGGTGTGTTGCTAGGCGCTATCCGTGATCGTTAGGCATGAAGGGCATTTTAGTAATTTTCACTTTGTGTCTACGGCCAACATATTCGGAAGCCTATCGGGTCACACACATATGAACTCTGGCGGATTAAAATGTGGTTATGGATGATAACCAAATAAGGAAAGTTTATCTCGAAACTATAAAGGTTATAGTGGTAAATTAATATGGTGGTATTTATTTATTATGAATAAATTAAATACAAGATATTAATAATATTATATTAATTAAAGAATATTCGGATGTCAATTTATTGGCTAAGGTGGCGCAATTTATGTGTGTATACGATACACTTAGATTGAAGCAATTTAATTAATAGTATTACCAAATATTAATATTGGATATTAACATATATATATATATATATATATATATATATATATATATATATATATATATATATATATATATATATATATATATAATATATATGTAGCGTGTGTACTGATGCAAATTAGTTATTAGCATGCGCACCACTATGTATATATATATATATATATATATATATATATATATAGATTTATTTGTGTATTATATATGTGATATATACACATATGTAAATTGATTTATGGTAATAAAATAAAGATAGTCAATATTAGATATTGACAATATCTTGGAGATATTCAATATAAGATATTAACAATATCCTAGATTTATTTAATATAAGATATTATAATAAATGAGATAAATCAATCAATTATGTTTTCCTTATTTTATTGGGAAAATGTTTTTCCTCCTCACACCTAGATATGGCGCCACTTCTACTATAAATAAGAGGTGGGTGTCGAAGCTCTTTTGTACATCACAATTCCAAGAACTAATAGTTCTTGTGTAAAATAGAGCGTCACATAGAGAGTTGGAGAGGGAAAAAAGACCGGTCTAACAACGGAGTTTTCCAATTGCAATCCATGATGGGATTCAGTGAGTGTACATTCGTGTGGACTAGCGGTGGAGGCCGAACACTTAGGCGGCTCTATGCAAAACTACTCTCTTTAGGCGGTCAAAGCGTCGATCTTATAGATCAACCAAGGTAACCACCGTCTACTACTTGTTTGTTTATTGCTTATCTGAAGTCGATCTTGGGTAAAAGAAATCAAAATTTTGAATTCATTTGCATTCCCGTAGATTTCCTAACAAGCGTGGTCGTTCAAAGCCCGTTTTCCTATAACATCATCATCAGGCGAGACCGGCCTTGGTGACCACCGGGCACGTAATCTCACCCGACCACATCGAACGATGTTCCCTTCAATGGAGGGCTCTGTTGAAATCAAAGGTGATGTAGATCGGTGGGAATTTCTATCGGCCACCATAAATGAAAAATGATGGTACATCAAGTTCTTATCGAAAATTCTTGCCAGGAGATGAGGACACTTGGTCCCGGATGACATGGTGGAAGAGGTCGACCTTTGGGAGGTCGAGCGGTCGCCCGTAACTATCATTCTTTGGATTCTGGTCGGCGCAAAACAACGACTCATCGACCTCTAATGGAGTTCGGAGATGTATTCGCGGAAAACTAAATATATCTTTGGCATGTCCCCAATGTTGGCCTACTACACAAGCCGAATGTAGATCGAATAGAAACCGATTCGGCAATAGAAGAGACAACGCCCGTGAGTGAATTATTGCGAGCGAAAGGAGAAGTAACTAAATTCTTGATGGCGGTTAAAATAGTCTATCCTCGGCATCAAAATTACTGTCCATTATGAGCTAAAAATTGTTGTTTCGACCTATAATTATAAACCATTTAAATTGAATATCATATGTGGGTTCGTGAGTCGAGTAATCTACATAACGTTTATTTTCCCTATTTCGATATTATTTACGTGCGTTATTTGATTATTTTCGAGGATATGAAATTTTGGGTGAGCATCATGGGCAAATCTGGAGTGGGTGAATGAAAAGATTGGGTGGGGCATTCAAGAACCTTCAAGTTAAGTCGGCGGAGAGAGAAAAAGACAAAACTACCCCGATAAACCGGGAGCTGCCATGACTTACGAAAGTCGAGAATCATCAGAAGCTTTTTCTTGGATGAGGGGTAGATCTAGGTGTTTCTAAGTCGGTTTGTAGCTATAAATAAGAGACTTTGCCTCGAATTGATGTACTACACAACTATTACAAGTATTCACGCAATAAAAGTTCTTTGTTCTTTATTTTCTTTATTTATGAGTTACGGTTGGAGAGGCAGAGGAGTCGCCGCCTAGGGAGAGATCGAGGCGGATCTACGCTCATCTTGAGGTATGATTTTACATCTTTTCCAAGATGTAGATGCATCGTTGTTCTATTCGACTAGTATGTGCTAATTGTTTATTTAGTTTAATTATGTAGTAGTTAGTTTATTTTACCCATGTGTTATAGATCTAATTCGTTGGTGAAGAAATCATGAAATAGTGGTTGTGTTCTTGGATCACGCAGCGGTCATATTGCTAGAGTGCGAATACCTAGTAAATTACTAGTTCATGATAATCGGCGTGACTACGTTGATCGACATATTTAACTTACATGTTAGTAGCTTTGATCAACTATTTGCATGTCATCGTAAATTAGCATGAAATGCGATATTTAAGTGTTAATTAGGATCTTGTTTTGATGGACCACAGGAACATGATAATCGATGTCGATAGTTTGCCTGGCGGGTTAGCGGTATGGGTTAGCGCTCAATACCGACAATTCTAGTTCTTTATACGTATGGGCTATTACGGACCAATTAAGAAGGGTAGCTTGCGTATAGATTATCTACTACCATGGTGGAGTAGATAGGGTTAGGAGTTGTACCCGTGGTGATAATGAATTAAAATTCACCAATGGGAGGACTATTGCATGTGTGGGGGAATAACTAATTACTCATAATTGAACTAATACATTAGAAACTTTTGTTTGCTCCGTGTGAACTAAGCGTAGTCTTGTTAGTGTGTGAGACCAATTATTTTACTTATGTCTAGATTATAGTTGGTAAGTAGACCGTTATTTGTGACAAGCTCAATCTTGATAATTTGGCGTTCTTATGAGTCTCTGTAGGATCGACCTTGACTACTTGATGCTACTACTACGATAAACATAGTCTATTGCTAGTAAGTGCTTTGCATGCAATCAAGATTTTAGGCGCCGTTGCCGGGACTCGTGTCAACTATACTTTTTATTTGAGATTGAGTGTCTGTATATATTCAAGTACATTTAATTGAGTACATTTATATTGAAGTCGTACATAGTCGAGTTCTATTGAAATGGAAATAATTGCATCGGTTTATCGGGGTATACCTCGGTCAACCCGGGGGTCCCAGATTCGGCGAGAATCAGTTATTATCGATTCAATGTCAGTCGATTAGTCGGTGTCTATAATTTTTGAGTACGCTGGCGTGTGTAACGACGGCGAAGCATGTCACTTACTTTTATTTTCTTTTTGTGTCTTATAATGCGCTAGTCACGAAGTTGACCAAACTTGAGAGATTCATACACGAGATTGAAAAGTTTGCTAGACAAAAGAAAGGAAGTTCGAGAGAATCTTGTTAAGGTGGCGGGCAGCGTGAGCTCACTGAAGGAGATCACGGTGAGAATGAGGAAGAAATTCCACCTTTGGAGGATCTGAGATAACACCATGGCTTGGAATGGACAAAATGGAAGAGTCAATGGAGCGAGGAGTTGTGGTACAAGGAGATAGGAGAACTCCTATAGAGTTATGCAATGCCGGCGATTGAGTAGTTTTTCGAGGATTGTTCGGCCCGGAGAATGCGGTTTGAGTCTTTCACCTTAAGCCAAATGTGATACAAATGGTGACTAACTACACTTTCTTCTATGGAGTACGAGCGAAGATCTGAGTGTACCGTCACCAACTTTTGGAGATAGTCGACACCGTCAAACCCGGCAAAGTACTGAAGATAACATTAAAGTGAAGTTGTTTCCATTCACTCACGAAAGACAAAGCGAAGATATGGTTATTGTATCTACAGCACCATGATCGATCCATACTTGGACCGATCTGCTGTAAAATTATGAATGAAAAAATCTGCCCGCTTTGGGAAGTCACTCTGAGATGAGACAAGACATCATGAATTTCAAGCAAAAACACCTTTGAAACTTTCGAAGAAGCTTAGGGAAGGTTTAAGGAAGCTGTGAGGCCACTTACCATGATATCACTCTGCCCGTGCGAATGCATAGTTTTAATCACGGATTACGGCCAAGTGAACAAATGACGATGGATGTATCGAGCAGCAGATTTTTGCGTTGTTATCACCCGAAGAAGCGAAGAAAAGCTGGAGCAAATCGCACTTACAAGTCAATAGAGAGCATCAAATTGAGACCGCCAAAGTTCTTTGAAGGCGTATTTAGAAGATACTTCTCAAAGATCTTATTCACTAATGGCAATGAATGAGAAGATAGATGTCATGCAAGATCACATTGCCAAGGTTGAGAAAGTACAAGAGATCAAAGCAACCAACACGAAGATGTGAACTATATAGAGAGGCAAGAAAATCCTTATGAGGCGGATATCGCCGAGGTTCTCATGACCACCCTGGTTTTGGTGAGTGGCCTCTTTGGGAGTTTCGACAAGATGACTCTATAAATGGAAGAGACCAAGACAAGCTGGTGGATTCATGCCTCAATTCAACAAATCGGTGGTTAGGAAGCGACCATGGATAAAATAAGCTCAATTTGTGACCAATACGGTCAATCAACTACTAAATCCATGGTGAGGCTAAATACAAACTTCACCACATATTGTCGGAAGAATGATACAAGGCCCGACCAATCGGGAAGCCTTAGTGCGAGAATCTGTCACACCAGTAGGGCATATTGCCAAACAAGTGTTAGCCCATCCTCCGGGAGGATTGCCAAGCAACAGCGAGAATAATCCGAAGGGCGTGAATGCAATCATGACTAGAAGTAGAAAGGCTGCTGGACCGGCTATACCAAGCTGTCTAGGAAGAATCGAAAGCGATCGGTGATGAAACGCGGAAGAATCGGGAGAAAAAGAGGGCAGGACACACACGCGATTTACAGGCGTCACGAAAATTCAACAAGCGAGAAGGTAGAAGCGTGCGAGGCAGCATGTTAGTCTTAGAGCTGTAACTATTAATCCTGCTACTCTATCCTATCCTACAGGAAATATAAACCGAATAATGATGATGCTCGTTATAGAAAGTTCATAGAGATGTTTAATAAGTTGCAAGTGAATATACCTTTGGTAGAAGCT
Source organism: Gentiana macrophylla (assembly GCA_026214975.1). Classification (NCBI taxonomy): domain Eukaryota; kingdom Viridiplantae; phylum Streptophyta; class Magnoliopsida; order Gentianales; family Gentianaceae; genus Gentiana; species Gentiana macrophylla. The sequence goes on from CM047812.1 coordinate 73,767,968, forward strand.
CGGCCGGAATGCGAGTATGTGAAATTCTTGAAAGAAGCAATCTCTACCAAAGGAAATTATTAATTTGCCTTGAGGAATGCTCGGCGGTTTGCAGCATAAAGCTGCCTCTAAATGTAAAGATCACAGGATCTTCCTCATACATTGCACAATTGGAAGCATTGTGTGATCTTGGAACTGTGTCAATTTAATGCCACTCTCCATATTTCACAAGTTAGGCATGTAATAGTTGAATGAAACATCTATAACCCTTCAATTGGTGATAGGTCTATGAAGCAACCTTGTGGAGTGGTTGAGGATGTCTTGGTAAAAGTTGATAAGTTTGTATTCCCGTAGACTTTGTGGTGCTAGACATGAAGGCCAACCCACGATGTTCAACTAATATTAGGAAGACCTTTCCTAGTGACAAGTAAGACATTGATATATGTCCATAAAGGTGGTGATTACGAGTGAATGAGGATGAGTAGTATTCAATGTAATGAAAACAATGGGGTATGCTCAAGATGAAGGATAAGCATGGTACATGCTAGATGCCATAGAGCGAGCTTGTTTTTGAGTTATATCGGCCAGGTGGCACTAGATCTAAAGTAGCGGTGATGTGATCCATTAAGAAAGTTGAAGATCGGCCCTATAATATGCACTATCTATGTCATTGGGCTTGAAGAGCATGAAGAGGGCTTGGATGAGTTATTAATTAGTTATTAGACTTGTTTTATTTTACTTTGCATTGGATTTATTTCATAAAGGTCTTTTGGGCCTAAATGCTAGTATGGCCCTTCAAAAAAGGTGCCAATATGATAGTATATTGGGTTAAGTCTGTATTTTCAGCAAATAAAAGCCATTTGGGCTTATTAGAGTCAAGTTAAGTCCATTAGTAAATAAAGTGGCGAAAATTAGGTTTTAATTATCCCACATTGCTAGTTTGTTTTATTTTCTTGAGTCTGTAGCCTATATAAAGGCAAATAGAGTCATTGCAATGAGAGCAGGTTAAAATTTTGAGTGAAATATTATTATTTGAGTTCTTTTGAACTTGTGAGTATACTGAGTAGAGTATTCAAACCGAGAACTTATCAATGTCGTGAGCATACCTTGTGGCGTTCACAAACCGAGGTTCTTAGATACAAGGATAACTAGGGGTCGAGTCTAATCAAGGTTCTTAGGTACGGATACACAGGGAGTCATGAGCTCGCTTTTCATTGTTCTACAATCAAATCCTTGGGCAAAATCCGAATTGAGCCTCCTCGGTTCACTTCAAGCGAGACTTTGCTCTGAAGCAAGAAGAAAGTTATGAGTAAACTTTGGCACAGGTGTAGCGAAGGTCAAGAAGACGAAAGTAGAGCCTATATCTTTTGTGGACTTAGGAGGAACAATTCATAAGCCTTCATGGCACAAGTTCTTTGACTTACAATTGGTAGTAGGCTGTTAAGGTCATCCACTAGAAGAGGCACCTTGGAACTTAACGTTGAAACCTTTGCCATCTCACTGGAAGTATGTATACTTACAAGACGATACTCTTCCCCTTATAATTTCATCGTTACTTTCACCTTTAGAAGAGGAGAAACTCTTAAGACTACTGAGAGATCACACGGGAGCGTTTGGGTGGACAATTGCAGATATTAGAGAAATAAGCCCGTCGGTGTGTATGCATAAGATCTCTGTAGACCCGAGAGAAAAGCGGTAGCACAACCACAAGGAGGTGGCGCCACAATTGAAGGATGTTGTAAAGGAAGAGATTATAAAGATGTTGGAGATGAGAATCATTTTCCCAATTCTGAGATAGTGAATGGGTGAGCCCGATTCATGTGGTGCCCAAGAAGGGAGGATTCATTGTCCAACTTAATGAGTTTGATGACTTAATCCCTGTGAGGATAATTACTGGACATTGAGTTGCATTGATTTCAGGAAACTGAATGACTTAACTCGTAAAGATCATTTTCCCCTACCATTCATTGACTAGATGTTGGAAAGATTAAGCGATCATGCTTTTTAATGTTTCTTAGATGGATATTCTGGTTACTATCAGATCCATATTGTCCCTGAGGACCGAGAGAAAACAACTTTTACATGTCCCTATGGAAGTTTTGCGTACAACGCATGCCTTTTGGACTTTGTAATGCACCAGCAACATTAGAAAGGTGCATGATGTCGTTATTTGCGGACATGGTGGAGAATTTTCTGGAGATTTTCATGGATGATTTCTCTGTATTTGGAGATAGCTTTGATTAATTCTTGGACAACTTGAGTAGAGTCTTTGAAGAGGTGTGAAGAGGTCAACCTTGTACTTAAGCAGGAAAAATTCCATTTCATGGTTTCTGAAGGAGCAGTGTTGGGTCATAAGATTTCAAGGAAAGGAATGGAGGTTGATAAGGCAAAGATAGAGTGATAGAGAAGTTACCCCCTCCAAAGCCAAACTTAAAGGCGTTGCGAGCCTTTCTTGGCCCACGAGGATTCTATAGGAGGTTTATTAAAGATTTCTCTAAAGTTTCTAGACCTTTGGTGGAATTACTTGCGAAGGATGCGCCTTTTGTGTTTGAAGAAGAATGCAAGAAAGCATTCAACACATTGAAGCAAATGCTTATAACCGCCCCAGTTACAGTAGCGCTAGATTGGAACAAACCTTCGAGCTAATGTGTGATGCAAGCAACATGGTAGTTGGAGCGACCCGTGGACAAATGGAGGATAAAATCTTTAAGCCTATTTATTCGCCCGGTCGTACCCTTAACGAGTGCCGAGAGGAATTATGCGACTACGAGAGAAGGAACTCTTATTTGTTATCTTTGCATTTGACAAGTTTCGACCATATCGATAGGATCGAAAGTCACTTTGTATTCAGCGAGCATGCGACTCACGAAATACTAACCAAGCAAGACTCAAGCCAAGATTGTTGAGATGGATTCTACTCTTACAAGAGTTTGATGTCGATATTAAGGACAAAAGGGATCGAGAATCGGTGGGTGATCACATGTCGAGATTAACTTTGCTGGAAGAAGAGCAACATACTGAGATCAGGGAGAGCTTTCCCAATGAACAACTTTTTACCGTCTCAGTAGTAGCTTGGATTGAATCTTAGCCCCGACAAAATAGATCAAGAGTGGGCAAGGTGTACCCTTGGTTTGCTAATATTGTCAATTATCTAGCAGGAAGGTACCTACCACCGGAATTCACAAATACGGATAAGAAGAAGTTCTTTATGGATCTGAAGCATTAGAATTGGGATGATCCCTACCTATACAAGTTGTGCCCTGATACCATTCTTAGGATATGCATCCATGATGGTGAGATTCTAAGTATTTTGAGCCTTTCACATCGTCAGAGTCAAATCGTTACATCCTGGTAGCAGTTGATTATGTTTCCAAATGGGTGAAGGCAGTGGCATCACTTACTACGATGCAGGGGTTGTCTGAGGTTTCTTAAGAAAAATATTTTGGCGAGGTTTGGAGTGCCTAGAGCCATAATTAGTGACGGAGGAGTCATTTTGTAATAGATTGTTTGAGAAATTGATGTTGAGATATGGGGTTAGACATAAGATTGCATTAGCATATCACCCCAGGGCAGTGGACAAGTGGAGGTTATTGATAAGGGAAAAATTCATAGTTATTTTTATAACTTTTACCCGTTTACGATATCATTTTGAGCACTTTTATATCATTTCAAGTCATTAATTCCTTAGATTCATCCAAATATGTTAGTAGTAGTTATTATGTAAAATATCGTGTTTTTATGTGTTTTATTAGTTTTGTACGGTTTAGTAACTTGGAGTGTAAATGTCAGTTCGTTTGGTATTTTGGTGGTTTATTGCGAATTACAGGTTGACCAAAATCCCGAGTAATGACACATTTGAGGCCTAAAAGAGGTATTTTTAGGGATATAAGAGTGTGCCACTAACTTAAGTGGTCAAGTGGCTCGATGGTTAGTGGTACCACTAACGAATTATATTTTCGACGAACAAATGGCTCATTAAAACGGCATTTTCTGAAGAAGTGTCCTTAATGAAAGTTGTAGATCTTTGAAAGAGCTTTCCAGCGCATTTTGAATCACGTCAATCGGACTTCTACAACTCAAGTATCATTAAGTCAAGTGGTCAAGTGGCTAATCGATTCGATTTAGTGGAAATCGAGAAATATCTTCGACGAGCGAATGGCCCATCAAAAAAGACATTTTCTGAAGAAGAGTCCTTCATGAAAGTTGTAGATTTTCAACGTGCTTTCCAATGTCTCTTGAATCATATCATTTGGAGGTCTAGAACTCAAGATATGAATTTTAGAAATTTTATTCAAATATATAAATTTATATCCGTAAATTAGATGATCAAGGGGGCTGAATGCAATGATTAGGCCGGCCTGGTCCGGCCCCTACCCGGCCCGGTCCGGCCCAAGGAGTTTTCCTATATAAAGGAGCATCAGAGAGCGGATCGTTGCCCTCTTCTTACAGTACCTTCTTCTTCTTTTTCCTTCTTTTAATTATGTTTTGGGGGCTATATGTACATATATATATATGTCGTTATAATGTCGATGTAATAACTCACTAATTATCGTTATAATATAGTTTCCGTTTTCGTTCTTTCTTTCTTGTTTTCTTTCATTTTGTTATATAGATATATTATATATATATATATATATATATATATATATATATATATATATATTTACTTACGCATTTACTTACGCACTTATATTTATATATATATATATATATATGCTTTTATGCACTTATATATATCTATGTATATGTATAGTATATTTTCCTTTTCCGTTGTTATGAGTAGCTAAACTTATCATAGCCAAATCATGTAATTTGGTGAAATCAACCTTTGGAAGATAAAATTGGGAGTGTGTTGTGCTTTTTATTGTTGAATCTCACATATTTCACGTCTTAGAACTTGTTATAGCAGTTTGGGCTAGATTAGCTACCTAGGTCAAAAATCACACACATCATTCTTGAGAGTTGTTAGGAGAGAGTGGTGTGGGAAAAATGGTTCTAAGATCGGGAGGTAAAACATACCGGGTTTTAGGTCGTGAATTCAGGCCCGCGCTCATTAGTGTTTTATTATCAACATAATAACTTGAATGTGGTAGTCTAGATTAGTGTAGTTTAGTGTTTAGATCCCGGGGTTGAACTATGAAGTGCGGGTGGTTCTTGAGCCAACGATGAATAGTTGTTTCACGGAGTCTTTCGGATAGACCATGGATTAGGTAAAGCTTGGTTTCTTTGCTTTGACACATTCTCGTTAAGATGTTTGGTGTAATACGTTGATGAGTATGAATCGGTAGTAACTTTGACCGAGTGATTTCGGACTTGTTTTCGTAATGAGGGTTATATCAAGCGTCTCACAGCACTTAATCATGTTGGGATAATCGGTTTTCTAAAAAGAGAATTAATTAACCTCACATAGGATGTTAAAGGAGAGTTGTTGAGATCTTAACATCGAGAATTAGAACTATACGCACCCGTGAGATTGAATGTGAGAGTTCGGTTATTGTAATGCACACTCCCGGTTTGTCTATCCTTGGGGTTGAAATTAGCTACTTTGATCATGGTTCGGCCATGTCTTTTAACCTATATTTAAAATCTAGTAGTTTAACTTTCTTTCTCTCTTTTCTCTCTTTAGACTTGATATAACACTAAAAATTATTTTAGTGTCATGTAGTAACAAACCTTCCAAAAACTTGATCGCTAGACTAAGACACACGTTCACTTTGGTACTTACAAACACTTGTCCCTTTGGGATCGACCTCGTTCTCTGTAGCTATTCTAACAATCGACCCGGTCCACTTGCCGGTTAGAGTTAGTTTACCACAGTTTTGAGTCTTTATAAATATATTTTCGAGGGGTAAATTTTAGCTCATCAGTTATGAATAGAGAGATTAAGAGGATCTTAGAGAAGACTGTGAATCCCACGAGGAAAGATTGGTCTTTGAAATTAGATGACGCTCTTTTAGGCGTCTGAGAGCGACTTATAGGACCACAATTGGTAAGTCACCGTATATGATAGTGTTTGGAAAAGCGTGTCATTTACCGGTAGAACTCAAGCACCGAGCCATGTGGGCTGCGAGGTTTTAAACATGGATGAAAGTTTAGTCGGTGAGAAGAGATTGCTAGAATTGAATAAACTAGAAGTTTAGACTTCAAGCGTATGAGAATGGAAAGATTTAAAAGAAAGAGCGAAGCGCGTGCATGATAAGAGGATTCTTAACCGCACATTCAAGTTGGACATAAGGTGCTGGTATATAATTCGCGTCTTTGTCTTTTTCCTGGAAAGTTGAAGTCTAGATGGTATGGACCACATGTAGTCACCAAAGTTTTCAATTCAGGTTCGTGTGAAGTTAGAAATGAATACTCTGGGAAGACTTTCATTGTAAATGGCCACAGACTGAAGCATTACCTAGAGCACAAGTATAACCCTGAGTTGGAAGTCTTTATGTTGACAGATCCAAAGTACGAATAAAGGAGCCCTATTAGTGTACGATTGAATTTGGCGACTATAAACTCAGAACTATTTCTAAATTTATTGCTTTTGTTTATTTTAGTTGACTTTGATTCAATAAAGTAGTATGACAATCACAATGTTTTTTCATCACATATATCTATGGTCGTCGACTAGGGATATATGTGGTTTTTCCTTCACGATTCTCATGTGATACCTCGTAAAAGTTTTCGCGTCTTGCTTAGGCCAATAAAGAATAAAGTGGCTTAAAGCTGTTTTTGCGCATTCCTCCGGTATGCACAATTACCGCCACCTTATTTTTTTATTGCCTTCGCAACATTACTCATGAGTTTGGAAGTATTTTGGAAAGCATGTAACAACTTGGAAGATGGAAGACCTAGGAGCTAATGATTACGCTCCGGGATTCACTTTGACTCAATCGACCAATTCAGAGCTAAGTACCTTTCCTTTGCTTTATTGTTTGTCATTGGGGACAATGCCCGTAATAAGTGAGGTAGGAGGTCTTAGCTGGATAATCGATAAAGGGAATAATTTTGAAAAAATTTAACTTTGTTTTTAGCTTGCCTATTGCATGTTTCGAGTAAGGAATTGGTAGAAATGGAGTCAAGCAATTTGAAGTAGCTATAAGCGTATTCAATTTAGTATGGAAGAAGGAGCATATGTTATGTTGCATGAAGTAGTAACTTATTAATTGTTATTTTATCATTGCACTCAATAATTGAGCACATAATCTGAGTGAGAAGTGTTTAAGATTAGATGATAAATTTTTTAAACGGGAATCATTATTTGTGCATTCATATACTTTAACAAATTGTTGTAGGACAAGGAAGAAACTTGAATGCCAAAAGAGGTAACCGGGACAAAACGGGCTTGTGAGAGAGAGAGAGAGAGAAAAAAAATGTGAGAAAATCTGCCAGAAAAAATATATGCAATCCAGGCAGTGAGGGAAGCGATTTCGTAGCAAAAAAGGCACGACCCTCGCATAAAAAGAAACAAACGAGGACCTAAGAGCAAGACTTGGTCCCCGAGTCCGCCCGGCCCGATTAAGGTACCATGTTGTGCAACCAAGTCTGAAGGCAAGATGAGCGAGTGTATGTGCAAGTAAGTTAAGATTGTGGGGTTAATACAACTTGATTCTTCTCACGAACGCACTATCACAAAAGATTCATCACTCAACACATTGATGCATGATAAGTAGTGATTAATGGGAGCTTGTGGATTGTTGCTTAATATGTGTTCTGTCGGAAATCTTTGTTGAATATATGGTAGTTGATGGGGATTACTCTTGGAGGTACATTCCGCTTAATACTCTGCTCGAGGACGAGCAAAGGGCTAGTGGGGGTAGTTGATAACGGTTAAAATAGTCTATCCTTGGCATCAACATTACATCCATTATGAGCTAAAAATAGTTGTTTCGACCTATAATTATGAACCATTTAAGTTGAATATCATATGTCGGGTTCGTGAGTCGAGTAATCTGCACTTAACATTTATTTTCCCTATTTCGATATTATTTCGTGCGTTATTTGATTATTTTAGGATGCGAAATATTGAAATTTTGAGCATCATGGGCGCGAATCAGAGTGGGTGAATGAAAGGATTGGGCGTATTCAAGAACCTTCCAAGCTAAGTCGGCAGAGAGAAAAAGACAAAACTACCTGATGAAACCGGGGCGCCAACGACTTACCGAGAGTGCAGAATCATCCAAACGTGTTTTTTGGACGAGGGGTAGATCTAGGTGTTTCTAAGTCGGTTTATGTAGCTATAAATAAGAAGCTTAGCCTCGAATTGATGTACCACACAACTATTACAAGTATTATGAAATAAAAGATCTTTGTTATTTATTTTCTTTATTTAAGAGTTAGTCGGAGAGGCAGGCGGAGTCGCCGCCTAGAGAGTGATCAAGGATATCTACGCTCATCTTGAGGTATGATTTTATGTCATTTCAAGATATAGATCGCGTTGTTCTATTCTACTAGTATGTGCTAATTTTTTATTTATTTTAATTACCCCATGTGTTATAGATCTAATTCATTGGTGAAGAAATCATGAAATAGTGGTTGCGTTCTTCAGATCTGCGACGGTCTATATCTCTAGATCTGAATACCTAGTAAATTACTAGTTCATGATAATCGGCGCCAGCTACGTTGATCGACATATTTAATTTACATGTTAGTAGCCTGATCAACTATTTGCATGTCATCATAAATTAGCATGAAAATCGATAGTTAAGTGTTAATTAGGACCTTGTTTCGATGGACCCTAGGAACGTGCTAATCAGTGTCGATAGCTGCCTAGGCGGGTTAGCGGTATGGGTTAACGCTCAATACCGGAAATTCTAGTTCTTTATGCGTATGGGCTATTACGGACCTATTAAGAAAGGTAGCTTGTGTATAGATTACCTACTACCATGGTCAGAGTAGATAGGGTTAGGAGTTGTACCCGTAGCTGATAATGAATTAAAATTCACCAGTGGGAAGGTCTATTGCATGTGTGGGGGGAAGAACTAATTACTCATAATGGAACTAATACATTAGAAACTTTTGTTTTCTCCGTGTGAACTAGCATAGTCTTGTTAGTGTGTGAGACCAATTTTACTCTTGTCAGATTATAGTTGGTCGTGAGACCGTTATTTGTGACAAGCTCAATCTTGATAATTTGGCGTTCTTATGAGTCTCTGTGGGATCGACCTTGACTCGCTAGTACTCTACTACGATAGACCTAGTCCTATTGCTAGTAAGTGCTTTGCATGCGATCATTTAATCCAAGCCAACATCTTCCGAGAATTCGAATACCCCGATTGGTTACCAATCTAGTCTTAGTCAATAAATCATATGGCAGTTGGAGGATGTGTGTGGATTTCACCGACCTCAACAAAGCATGCCCTAATATTGTTATACTTAGCCCAAGATAGAGAGCCTTGTTGATTCAATAGTGGATTCGAAGTGTTTGCTTTCCTAGATGCCTATAAAGGGTACCATCAGATCACCATGGACCCTTAAGATGCAGTAAAGACTTCGTTTGTGATGGTGTTCAGAACATTTTGTTCTATAACTTTGCCATTTGGCCTCAAAAACTTTGGCGCAATATACCAAAGGGCAATGAACAAGATATTTAAAGATCTAGTCGGTAAGTGTATGGAGGTATACGTGGACGACCTTCTAATCAAGAGCAGGTCTCTCGATCAATACCTAGCCGGTGTGGGAGGAGTTTGTGAGGGGCTCAAGAAGACTCAAGTGAAGCTTAATCCTAAGAAATGCACGTTCTGGGTCAGGTCAGGCAAATTCCTAGGATACATGATATCCAATGAGGGAATTAAAGCAAACCCATACAAGATTGATGCGTTGTGGACCATTCCTCCACCAAAAACATTAAAGAGAAGTCAGAGGTTGACATGGCGGATGGTGCTTTGAACAAATTTCTATCTAGGTTGGTGCAACGCGTGCTCTTCCGTTCTTCAAAATCCGAGGAAAGCAAGTCCATTTCAATGGGATGAGGAATATCAAAAAGCATTTAAGGACCTAAAGTCCTACTTGGCCTAGCTATCAACCTTAACTTTTCCTCCTGAAGGAGACACATTATTGGTTTATTTATCAGTGTGCGACGAGGCCATTAGCGCGGTTTCGGTCCGAGAACAAGACAACGCTCAAAGACCAATTTTATACGTGAGCAAAGCACTCCATGGATCCGAGGTCCGATATTCTAATGATGAAAAGTTAACACTAGCCTTGGTTCATGCTTCTAGGAAACTAAGGCCCTATTTCTAAGCCCATCCGATTGTTGTGGTTACGACCAACTACGCCCGACAAGTGTTGGCCCGACCGAAACTTTATCTTTGATTGGAAAAATAGGTGGTTGAGATGGCGGAATACGATAGGGATTTCCGTCCTCAAGCTGCGATCAAAGCTCAAGACTTAGCTAATTTTTAGCTAAAGGAACAACCCTTAACATTGACCAAGGACGGCCGAGCTGCAATCCGAGCGATGGGCGATATCGTCGATAAAGCATCAAGCAAGAAGGAGGCAAGGGTAGGCCTCCTTCTCGTTAGCCCCAAAGGAGAAGAATTTCCTACGCTCTGCATTTCAGCTTTCAGGCCACTAACAACGAGGCTAAGTATGAGGCACTAATTACCGAGCTCAACCTAGCGGCCAAACTTGGAGCCCAAAATTCATAGGTATACAACGACTCCCACTTGGTCGTCAACCATGTAAAAGGATAGTATGTAGAATAGGAGGAACCAGTGAAGAAATATCAGGCTCTGACTTAGGCCCGTCTAGAGGATTTCCAAAATATGCGGATCGAGCGAGGTTTCCGATCTCGGAATAAGCGGCGGATGCTCTCTCCGGCAAAAGTCTTGGTTGAGTCGCTAAAAGAACGAGTTACAACGCTCAAGAAATCCAACCCATCTCACGAGAAAGACACCTGGATGGATCCTATCGTATCTTACCTCAAAAACGGGATACTTCCCACAGACAAAAATCAAGCCAGAAAAATGAGGTTCCTAGCAGTCAGGTACTCTCTTTTCAACGATATACTTTATAGAAAGTCTTTCATTGCACCATGGCTCAGGTGCGCATCAGAAGATGAAAGAAACTATCTACTCCATGAAATTCACCTTGGGATATGCGGAATGATACGGGAGCTGATTGATTTATTGATTCTAATTCTATTGGGAAAATAGTTTCTTGTTCCCCACTCCACTCTTAGACTATTGTGGCACCTCATCTGCCTATTTATAGGGAGGGATGCCAAGCTTTTTTTGTAACACAATATTCTTGCAATATTCTAGTGAAAGAAAGATAGAGTTTCTTGAGAGGGTTTTTGTGGGAAGAAGAAAATGCGACCTAGCAGTCGACTTTTTCCGGTAGTAGTCCTTCGAGGATTCCGACGGTTTTTCGTGTGGATTACCTCTAGAGGCCAGACACTTGGACGGCTCGGTGCTTGGACCATCAACCGTAGGCAAAGTGTCGATTCCTTATGTTGGTGATCCTTTATCCGTAGTGATTGATGGTAAATGAGATATTAATGTGTTGATGGTCATGGTATTGTTTTAGAATCTTTCGGTTAATCTAAAGTGGTTGGAATAATGGATGTTGGTTGAGGGAATTATATCAGTAGGCAGTAGTAATAGCAAAATGAGAAATTTGGAAATGTGGAGGGTAGTACGACAACTAAAAATATATAAATGAAGATTTAATAAGGCAATGTGAACCGAGTATGGATGAGATGAGATGGAGTTGGAGTTGGCTTTGGCTTTGTGGCAAGTTAGACGACATATGTCTAATTATGGGTTTTTCTTACGGGGATCTTATGCTTTATACATAACTCGTCCAAGAACCGAATGATGCAATGGGACTTTTAATGGGAGGCTAGAACTAATTTGTCCGCCGTTATAATATGAGTCTTTTATTTTGATATAAAGCCAAAAGTGTGTTTTATATTATTTTCAAGTATTTTATGTATATCGAATGAACTTTTAAACTTGGAAGTCATTTTCAAATGATTTCTTTAAAATTAATAAACGACTTGATTTGAGCTAGTGCACATTTTTCTTTCTAAACCTATAAAACAAAACGATACTTGGAATTGACGGAATACTTGCTCGCTCGCTCGCTCGTGACACGAAAGTGTCAAAGCTATGGTGGCTAGGGGGATTAGAGTTATTGCTCTTGGAGAACGGCTAGTCACCGGTCTCAGGGCCTCTTGACTCGAAGTTTTTCCGACAGTAGCTAGAGTGCTTGCTCGTAAGAGTGGGGACGGTACCTTTTTCCCGAAGATTCATGCTCTGACCCGGAAAGCAAGTGGTGGACGGTTGGTGCGTGGGTCCTAGGGCATGGATAGGGTTGGCCGGAACCGTGTAGGAGGTTTGCACGGCAAAGGTTGATTCATTTTCCCTGAAAATCGGCCGGAGTTGTCAGGCTTGGCTAGTTCTCGTGAAGTGCGGTTGAAATCCATGGTAAAATTGGTGTTTGGGCAGAACTTGACTCATCGGCTCGGCCAAAGCTGGTGCTTGTAAATAAACTTGACATGTTTCATTAATGCTCGTGCCCTTCAATATAAAAAAAAGTATGATTTTCATTTGGTTTATTATTAAAGAAAGACTTCCGCTGTTATTTCTAAATATTCCATCAAGATAGTGATTTTTTTTAATATATTTATATATATAATATATAACACTCTCACACACGGCTCATACCAGCCCTTTGCTAATGCCTCTCTTTCTTTGGTTTTTTTCTTTTCTCTCTTCTTTTATAAATATAATTACAGGTCTTTGTTCTCGAGAGGATTCAAAGTGTAGGCGATGATATTGATCGAGACCCGAAGAAAAGGAAAAAGTGATGTTATGGATCGTGTTATGCATAACCAATTAGATAGTTATGACTCTTGTATTTTTTTTTGTTGTATTGTAATGAAATTAGTTTTTGATGTATTGTCCAATCATTTGTGGATTTAGTAAATTGTTTTGTGGTTTTCGGTGAATTATATTGGGAATATAGTATTGTTATTGAAGTCGCGGTGAGAGTTTCGCAGCCCCTCCTAGAATGACCCCAGTGGACCTAGGGGTCAGGAGTAGAGTATTATAGACGCTCTCTGATACCACTTGTTGGTCCGTAATACAAGGCTTGTATGAGTTCAGAGGGGGTGTATGATCACTTTTTGATTTTGTAGTTTCTTACTTAATAAATGAGTCTGATCTATAAGAACAGACTAGCAATCAGCTCGTCTTGTTTTACTGATCTGGTTGTCTTCAAAAATTAAGTGCAGCAGAATAATGATATAGTTCGAAATAAGCCTTGAGCTTGGTTTTCATTGTTGTTTAGTGTGATATAAGGTGTGCGAGTACTGAAAGTAAAATGCTGAAAATAAAGGAGTCAAAAAGTGTTATCGGTCTTCGGAGTGGCGTAATCTCCTACGTGACCGTTTCTCCCGTGACTTGGGAGGTATCACTATTGTACTCTAGGCTAATACAATAGGCAAGTGTCCTTGACTCCACAGATGTTTCACACTCTAAATACCCAATCCTTGACACCTTTCAAATGCGTCACACCCTGTAGATGCTTCAATGGTCTATTTGCACGCAACTCGTCTGAAGAACTTCCTTTCTCCAATGACTCATCTGTCTTCTTCGTTGTTCCTTCACACCCTGCAGATGATTCAATAGGTTTTCCATTTTCTTGAGAACTTAATTGATGAGTAGAGTGAGTGCTGTATCAAATTAATGATACAAAGGTGAGCTTTGATGGATCTAACTTTGAAGTTTCGGTTGTTGCTCTCTTGATCAAGTAGATCACTGGATGTTTCTTTGAAGCTTAGTTGATCGTGACCTAATTGATTTTTGGACTTGTATTGGTAAGCTTGGAGATGAAGATCTTCTTGAGGGATGGCTTTCTAAATTTTCAAGAACTTAGCTTATTGATCAACTTGTTATTCCATCGCCCTTCTTCATCTTTTTATAGTCTTCGTAGGGTAGATGTACCGTTGAATAATGTGTGGCTCCTGCTGAGTTGTCACATGAACTTTTGAAATTGGCCCATTTAGCTTTTATCCGTTGGAGCCTGTACTTGTCGGCTTCTAGAAAATAACTGTATAGCGCCAAATTGGCCCATTTAGCTTTTTGCATTGCTTATTTCCACTCATCATGCTTGATTGCTTGATTGTAAGTCTTAGGTTCTTTAACAACATCAATAGTATTAATGAATCTGGCATATTCTGCTGAAATTTTTTCAAGATTCATTACCTCACTCAGCAGATGGGTCTCATTTGAATCAGTATGAGCACAACCTTGATAAAGGTTGGTGATTTCTTTGTCCTTGTGGATCTTTTCAATTGTGTAGATACATGTGCCTGGGTGGCGTAAGAATGCTCTTCATTAGACCCTAGGTCATTTGGTCTGTGACTCATTCAAACATATCATCAAAACTGTACATCACTGGTAATGGCACTGGAATATCAGTAAGATATCTAGCTTTGCCTAGTACCTCTTAAAATAGAGGAAAGTAAGTCTCATTGAATTGAGTATTTCTAGCAACAAAGATGTCTTTGTTGGTTATGTCCGAAAGAATAGCACCCATGGAGGTGTTTGAATTTCGAAGATAGACACAAGTCCTACATCTGGAATCTAACTTCAGACTGCTTGTCTTCATGTAGTGGGATCTTTGTTCTGTACTGGTGAAGTGTGCAAGAAAAAACAAAGCAACCAAAAACCTTAAACACAAAATTACCTGGTTTGAAACCATAAAGGACTTCATGTAGAGTGCTTTCCTTCAGCAGTGGTATAGGTGTGGAATTAATCAATTTTACAGCATGTAAAAGGCAAAAACCCTAATACTCAAAAAGGTAAATTACACTGGAACCTCAGACTCCTAGCAACATTCAGCAAAGGCATCCTTTCAATAATACCATTCTGCTCAGGCGTGCTGACACAAGATGTCTGATTTATGATGCCCTGCTGAGCACAAAAGTCGATAGCTTAAACTCACTCCATTTGTCGATCTAATTACTTTGATAATTTTATGAAAAGCGAGAGAGACAAATTTAACAAATGGTTTAACAAGATCATAAACTTGATTTATGCCTCATAGTAAACCCAAGTAAATCTAGAAATATCATCTACAACAATGATAGAAAATATTGTTGTCCATTCACCAGTATGTTGTTTCAAAGGACCCTAAATATCCATATGAACAAGATAAAAAACAGCAGTTACATCAGTTGTACTTAATGGAAAAAGATTTTTCTTTAATTTTGCAATAACATAACAAAGATCATGGTCAAAAAATTTGACATCAGCAGACTAAGAACTAAAGACTTGTACTCTATTATCTAGCAATTCTCCTAGTCTGTAGTGCCATAAAAGGGCATAATCTAATCTATCAGACAAAGTTTTATTTTCTACAGCATTAACATCAAAAATTCTGATTGGCTCATCCATGACATATAGTCCTTTGTGTAACTCAGCTGAAGAAATCATTTTATTGTTCATGTCATGGACCTTTTGTATGATTAATAAAATAATGTAAGGATAAAAGATTGTATTTAAAACCCGGAATGCAAAACACATCATTGTGGACTAGCTGAGGGTTTACCCTTACTTGGCCTATATGTGTAATAGAAACATTATTTCCATTAGGTAATCCCAATTTTATTCCAGATGAAGGTTTGAGATTACTTAACAGATCTAATGATCATACACCGTGATCTGTGGCACCAGAGTCCATGATCCATTGTATAGATCTTACAAAATTTAGATAAGTTGTCCCTGTAGCAAGTGAGTAATGTCTAACAATCTCAGCAGGCTGCCCAACAGCAAATCCTGTATGTCTAGGAGAATCATAACTCAGCAGAGCCATCAACTTATCAAGTTGCTGTGCAACAAGAATGGGAAACCCTGGCCTAATAGACCTATATTGGCCCTGATCTTCTTATACTGATTGTTCCTCTTCTACCAAATTAGCCGCTTTGACTTGAAACCAGGAGGATAGTCAGGTTTCTTGTAACAAATCTCTTTAGTATGACCGTTGAACCCATAAAAACTACATTGAACCTTCTTGGGATACTTAGGCGGTATTTTTGCGTGATCACAAAACCTGGTATGCTGACTGATTAAATTTTGCCCCAATCAATTCTTTTGAGACAAGAGAATCATATAATCTTGACTACTGGCCGTGTTAGACACATATAACTTTTGTCTTTCAAATTCATGGCCATTGCAAAAGCATCATGGATTTTTGGAAAAGGTACCATCAACATTGTCTGTGAAACCATTGGCTCAAATTCATCCCTAAAACCTTTAAGGAATTTCTTGACATGTTCAGCCTCCATATGATCCATTAGAGTGCTTATGGCATTGTAGTGAAATTTATGATCACAAGAACAAATTGGCATAGGCCTTATAGTTTTGATTTCTTCCCACATAACTATTAATTTTTTGAAATATTGATTGACAGAATCTATACCTTGCTTCAGTAGATGCATCTCTTCAAGAAGATCTTAATGCCTCAAGGCATTCACATCAAAAAATCTGGCAACTAGATTTTTCCGAACTGCATGTGCACTCTTGAAATACATCAAACTTTGGGCAATAGTGTTCTATCTGAATCCAAGATCCATGATCTCACCCTTGTATAACATTGTCTCCATGCATGGAAATCTGCTTTGAACCGCTTACGGCTTTTCAATTGTGCCGTCTACGAAGCCAATTTTGTTCTTGGTGATTAACACTATCTCCATGGACATCTTCCATGGGTTGTAACTGTTGTCATTAGTCAATGGCTAAACAAGAACCAGAGATGGATTCTCATTAGGATGTACATAAAAACGACTGGAGGGGTTTACTTCTTGTTTCTTAGCTACCATGGCTATCCAGAACTCCGGAATTTATCAACAAAAAAACAACATAGTGAAAAACGATCAAGAAATGATCACAAAACTTGGAAGATGATCATAGTTTACTCTCAAGAAACTACAATCACAGAAAAGATGAAGAATTCTCTCAAGATTCTTCAATAACCAAAGAAAACGCAGAAAACATTAAGAAATTCTCAAATTTACGCTCGACGATACCATGTTGATGTTTGTAGAATTACAAACAGAAATTAAATAAAATGCGGAATCAATATTATCGAACTAAAATCAGCAAGTTAAGTTACAATGTTGCTGATAATGGGGTATTTATAGCTTTACGCACCTCATCAATCAGTGAAAAGTAAGTTACAAAGCGGTTACAACAAACAATAATTGAATAACCGTTTTACGACTAAACTACTCAGATCGCTAAGTCTTCATGTGGTCTCTTGAGTTAATCGATCGCACTCGGAATTCCCTTGATCCTTATCTGGTAACATTTTTTCATTTTATGAACTCATTTTTACGCATGACTAACACATTTTATTTTCTTGTGTCAATGTTCAATGATTCCAAAATCTTTGGGAGCATTGTGATCCTTTTGTGATTTGGAGAAAATTATATTCACCCTTTCAACAATAATGATTTGGAACGATTTGTGTAACTTAAAGTGTATTATGTAAGGACTAATGTTTTGAAATGATTTGTGTAACTTAGGCTCCGTTTGTTTTGGATTGAAGTTTTTTTGGAGGTTTTTTTTATATACTAGTGGATAATAAAATATGATAAAAATGATTGAAGTAATGATTAGAAAGTTCAAATATTTTTTTGAAATTTGTGTAGATAAAGAAATGAGTGGTGAGAGAAATTGAATAAGGAAGTATAATGAATAAAAAATGTAATAAAGTAGATAAAGTGAAATGGTGAGAGGTGATTTAATATTTTTTTATTTGTAGTTAAAAAATTGATTGGTGATGAAATTTTAAGAAATGATTGGTGGTGTGATATATAAAAAACCCCAAAAAAAAAACCTCAACCCAAAACAACCAAAACAAATAAGGGCTTAAAGTCTATTAGGTAAGGACTAATGTAGTGTATATTATGTAGCTTGTTTGAAGTGTTTTTATTGTAGTTTTTAGATTAAATTGACATTTTTATTTATTTAAGGATCAAATTGAACCGTTTTTTGGTTTTGTTTTTCAGTTAACTGACTGAATTGAACCATTTGTTTCGGTTTGATTCGGTTCGGTTATATTAAAAAAAACAATTCAGTTTTGGTTTCAATTTTTTGCTAACCGAAATTTTCGGTTCGCTTTTATTACTGTTGCCGAACCGAACCGTGTACAACTCTAGGTAAAACAAGGAATCGAAAGCGTAACGCTATATGATTCCGCCAATATATGACTAAATTTTTTTAAGGGATGAATCGATACTTATGCTACTTGTAAAGTATTAATATCGTTCCGTGGAGTTTCGTGTTCCGAGAGATTATGATGGGAGCTTGGTATTGGTGAAATCAAGAGGTGCACCAAACGGGTGCTCAACGCCCTCTGGTGGATAATTTTTGTCTCACAGGCTTCGGGCAAGTGTTGAAAATAGCAAGGAATAGATAGTTTTCTCATATTTCAGTTTTACTATGTACGGTTTTATTAGCATTTGAACTATGCGGCATTCGTTGAATATATGATTTTACATAGTTTTTAACGAAGATTCGGTTTACACCAGGAAAAAAATAAAATTATTAATATCGCTTGTGCCCCATTGCCCCTCCGTAAGTCCGCCTGACTTCCTTAATGGCCTCCGCCTCCGCCAGTTTGCTTATTCCTTAGGATGTGATCATCGTCCGTCATATCAAGAGCAGCCGCGGACTTTTTTATATAGACAAAACCGTGGAAGAAAAAAAGGAAAATATGGCAGTGTCTCTGGTCTACCGAATTTCAACTTCGGTCCATAATTGGTGTTTATGGTTGAGGGGTAATTTTTTAAATTTTATTTTTCTGTATAGTAAAGAGAAACCTCCTTGTTCAGTATGAGTACACTGATCATGGCGATATCATGGAATTTGATACTACAAGTACTTTGATGCAATCTCCTACCCAAAGAACTACAAGTACTAGATATGACCCGTTTGGCCTAGATTTATTGAACATTGATGGTTTTCTATCCTTGGTCCAAATTTGCAGAAGGCAAGGACATGTTAACGTCAATATATGGACATTGAAAGACCGTGTTGCACAGTTGTGGACAAGCTCCAACTATCGTGTAAGCTTGGACTTGTTTTCTTTCCGATGCTATGGAAGGCCTAAATCAATTGCCGTCGAGTACGGAGGACTAGTTATTCAGTCCGATACAACACTCAATGTTTCTAATCTCAACAATGGGACAACAAGGATCTTTGGGAAGAAGAAGTATAATCGTTACTCGAGGTTCTTTACTCATAGTGCAAGTCTTTCATTCCTAAAGAACTGCAAGCCAGTGATATGTTTGGAGGGAGTGGATGCGAAAGATGAAAAAATATGCTGCTCTTGCACATGCATCAACTGAGATGTGTTGATCGTCCCGAGCTGGTAGTGGAACTGCCTCTGTCAGTCCCTTCTCCACTGGTGGAGTGTTTTCAGCTGGTGCACTCTGCTTCTGTTGTTGAGCTGCTGCAATTTGCTGTACATACTCAAAGAGAGTCAGATTGTCATCATCCATTGCATCTGCTCCTTCACCAAATCCCATAAGAGTCTTTCATCAAGGATACCACTTAATGTGGTGATACCCACGAATGAAAAGAACCACTCTTCCTCATCAAACATATCTGTGTAATATGTCAATTGAATTTTAGAGTCACCCAATTTCCAGTCCAGATATCTTCTAACTCTTCCATCAATATCTATCTCAGGGTTATGTTCCTTTTCTTCCACTTGTTCTGTAACCTGCTCATCTTCTTCATCACCATCATTTCCACCTTCTTGTATCTCTGGTTGGTCTTCTTCTTCATCTATCAAATTTCCAAAGGACTCTCGTTCCAGATTTTTCAGAGCCTTTGATTTATGCTTCTTCCGTTGTCCGTATATACTTGTGCTGGATCTCTTCTCTTTTCACCTCCTGCTTCTTTTGGTTGTTTGATGTAGGTAAACATTATCTTAGAATCATGCAATCTGTGAAGTGCCACAGTAGGAATATTTAGACGAACAAATAATGAAGAGGGATCCCGTAGGATTTCTTCACCCAGAAAATTCCAGGTTTTTGTGAACATTTCTTTATTCCCTTCTTTTCTCCATTAGTTTTTCCAATCATTTGTTCCCTGATCCTTCTGAAAACATAGGTTGCCTAATCAAACTATAGATTGTCGTAAATTATGCCCAAAAATCTCATACGTACCTCAATCATCTTGTCCATGGCTCCCAGTTTTCCTTCTAGATTTTTCCCAATGATGGGGCTGAATTCATTGAAGGGTTTCTTAAGCTCAACCCTAAAAAGGTGAACTTCATGCTTTGTGCAGAGAGTGCTCTTCCTTACTTCTTGCCATAGGGCATCCGTATCTGAATAACGTGTTCCGCCTTTGAGGTTCTGTGTGGGGAAGCTTTAGATGTTCATAGAGTACATCTCCTTTGTTATCCTTTATTAAACCCGTGTATAATTAAAATAAATAAAACGAATAAAATCAACAACAATTTTATTGATCTTGATAAACAATAACAAAGAAGTACAGAAAGAAAAAATAAAGGATATCGACGATCTGAGCCGAGACGAACTCTGTCCTTAAGACAAATTTGCCCCGGTATGTACCCCGTTTTGCAGCAATTGTCTCCCAGGAATTCTCAGATTACCTTTCAGAATAGCGGTACTGCAAACTCTGAACAACGACGAACTCTACAGTGCTTCAGAAACTCTTCACTTGATGCAAGAACACTATGCAGAAGAATGTATGTATGTATGCAACGGTGTTGTATTTTTGTGTCTGTGTTTTTCTTCTCATTCATGTAGATCGTTTATATAGCGAGAGGACATGGAAAAGCGATGGAAATGAGCGACCTCATTTCGAATTGAATGTCATAAATATCAGCATTATGTTGGAACTTGGAAAGCTAAAAGCCTCAGCTTTAATCATGACTTAAAGTTGGATAGGAACATGAACAGTCTCACTCTCAGCAGACCGAGCCTCAGCTCAGCAACCTTGATTCAGTTCAGTCTCACTCTCAGCAGACCGAGCCTCAGCTCAGCAAGCCCAAGGGTAAATCCGGATTGGATTTGTACCCCTCCTGCGCCCGCGTAGAGAACGGTGTATAATGTTGGTTTCTTATTCCAACTACACTAAAACAATATCATATAAATATTGCTTCTTTTTCCTTCTTCCAACCAATGTGGGAGAAAAGTTTCTTCCCATTTTTCCTTTTCATAACACACACTTAAGCCCAATAGGCCCAATATGACATATCATCAATTTTCCAACAAACCGACTTTAAGCGTTAATTTCTCATTCACTCGTTATCCGAATTGAATGATTCCAAATCCTGAATTCACCTACGACTCACGTAGTTTTCGAATTAATAAAACATTACATATATTCTATACAAGAATATATCTCGAAATACGCTTACAAAGTCATGAGTAAAATGATTATAAAATCATTTTTAATTCATTTCCACATTTTCTCCAACAATCCCCACATGAATGGAAATTAATGGATCATGAGACTACGAAGAGATTCAGCGAGAAAAATATTGCATCAGGAGAGGTAGCTTCTGGCTTTGAACCTGCCTTAGTGAAATACTATCGGATTTACTCGGCTAATCAGTGAACTTAAGTCTTGTACTGTTCAGCCTTTAGTGTAAAACCGCACAATAGTACTCACACAATATTTCCTTAACATTGTACTTGGTTCTCATGATTGGATTCGTTTTGGTACGAATCACACTGGTTTGAAAGTGCGTTAGAGAATTCTAGCCTCTAAACTCTCTTTGAAGCGGCCCCACTTCGCACTTACATAGGTGACCTCCTATCAAGAGTATTCTGCCATACCCCACTCGAATTTAATCAAGTTATAGGAATCATTAAAAGTTTTCACTTATCCTTCACACTTCTGGCAGACAACACTTTTATTCACAGAATGGGTAAGTGTTCATCAACAGCTTCATAACTTAGTTGTCCCTTTGAACCATGATCTTGGGATCTCCAGTCAACATGGGAGGGTTACCATTACGAAGCTTATCTTTCAATAGGCTTCAGTCCCATTCCGAGTGTCAAAACTGACATTTGATCTCTAGGTAAGCCTTTTGTAAGCGGATCCACAAGATTTTCCTTCGACTTTATATACTCGATAGAAATCACACCGGTAGAGATCAATTGTTTAACGGTGTTATGTCGTCGACGTATGTGTCTAGACTTACCATTATACATACTGTTTTGTGCACGGTGTATAGCCGATTGACTATCACTATGGATGCTGATAGGAGCACTCGGCTTAGTCCAACATGGAATGTCCTTTAGGAAGTTTTGAAGCCACTCTGCTTCTTCACCAGCTTTGTCTAATGCAATAAACTCAGCCTCCATAGTGGAACGAGATATGCACGTCTGCTTAGTAGACTTCCAGGACACCGCAGCACCACCAATCATGAAAACATATCCGGTTGTGGATTTGGATTCTTTTGAATCGTAAATCCAATTTGCATCACAAGAACCTTCTAATATCTTCTTTGGATATCTTGTGTAGCATAATCCTGTGTTCATTGTATATTTCAAGTACTTTAGTACTCTAATGAGAGAACTTTCAATGATCCTCACTAGGATTACTTGTAAAACGCTTTCGGTTTATTCACAAGACACATGCAATATCCGGTCTAGTACAATTCGCTATGTACATTAAACAACCTATAATCTGAGAATATTTTAACTGAGACACAGGGTCACCTTTATTTTTGACTAGGTGAAGACTTAAGTCAATAGGTGTTTTCATAGGACTTTCATCATAGACATTGAATCTCCTCAAGACAGATTCAATATAGTGAGACTGTGATAACACTAGTCCCTCAGATAGTCTGGAGATTTTAATCCCCAAAATTACATCTGCCAGTCCTAAATCTTTCATATCAAAGTTACGTGTCAGCATCTTTTTGGTATTCATGATGATATTATGGGTACTCCCCATAATCAGCATATCATCAACATATAAACACACTAACACATAAGCATTAGTTGTATGTTTGATGTAGACACATTTGTCACACTCGTTAATCTTGAACCCATTCGATAGCATCGTTTGATCAAACTTTTGATGCCATTGCTTGGGTGCTTGTTTCAGTCCATACAGTGACTTAACGAGTCGACACACTTTCTTTTCCTGACCTGGAACCACAAACCCCTCGGGTTGTTCCATATAAATTTCTTCGTCTAATTCACCATTCAAAAATGCAGTTTTAACATCCATCTGATGTATTTCCAAGTCATACACTGCAGCAAGAGAAATTAGAACCCTTATAGAAGTGATTCTAGTTACTGGTGAGTAAGTATCAAAGAAATCAAGACCCTCTTTTTGCCGATAACCCTTAGCTACCAACCTGGCCTTATACTTATCAATAGATCCATCAGCTTTTAGCTTCTTCTTGAAAATCCACTTACACCCGAGAGCTTTATGTCCCGGTGGAATATCAACCAATTCCCAAGTGTGATTTTGCATAATGGAATCTATCTCACTATTAATTGCCTCTTTCCAGAAAGGTGCTTCTGGATTAGACATAGCCTCGGCATATGTCCTTGGAGTATTTTCTACCATGTAGGTCAGAAAATCTGGTCCAAAAGACGTAGAAGTCCTAGCCCGTTTACTCCTTCGAGGTTTGACTTCCTCGTGTTCTGAAACATTATCCCCCACATTTTCGTGTGCCCTCTTAGTCGAATTTGAGTCTTCATTATGTCTTTCTTTGTTCGGAAAGACATCCTCAAAAACACCGCATTTCTTGACTCCATGATTGTGTTTACATGCACATCGGGGTTGTCGATTTTGTGCACAAGAAATCTATATGCACTCATTGTTATGTGCATACCCAATGAATATGCAATCTATCGTTTTAGGCCCAATCTTGATTTGTTTAGGTTTAGGCACTTCCACCTTTGCTAAACACCCCCACACTTTCAAGTATTTATAACTTGGTTTGTGTCCTTTCCACAACTCATATGGGGTCTTATCCATCTTTTTAGATGGAATTCTGTTGAGAATTACATTGGCGGAGAGAAGAGCCTCCCCTACAAGTTACGAGGTAAACTAATCGATCAACATATCATTCATCATCTCTTTCAGAGTATGATTTTTGCGTTCAGCAATTCCGTTAGATTGAGGAGCATATGGAGCAGTAGTTTGATGATGATGCCCGAATCTAGGCATAATCCTTCAAATTGCGATTCATACTCTCCACCTCTATCACTACGAACCTTCTTGATTCATCTTCTAAGTTGATTCTCAACTTCATTTTTATAATTTTTGAATACCTCGATAGCCTCATCTTTGCTACTTAGCAAATAAACATAACAGTATCTTGTACAATCATCGATAAAAGTTACAAAATACTTTTTACCGCCTCTCGATTGCACAAACTTTAAATCACACAAATCTATGTGAATTAATTCTAAAGGTTCTGTATTTCTTTCCACGGATGGAAATGGCGCTTTAGTCATTTTTGCTTCAACACATACTTGGCATTTACCGGTTTGGTTAAATTTTAGTTTAGGTAACAAATCCAAATTCATCATTCTTTGAATTGATTTATTATTAATGGGTCCTAAACGATTATGCCATAAAGTGCAAGACTCAATCAAGTAAGCAGTAGTAGAAGCATTTTTATTAGCCTCGGTGAGCACACACGGTGAGTCTTAGGCATTATAGCCATTACATTCTGGGTTTAAATAGACCTTCGGTAAAATAACCTCTACCAACATACATCTCATTTTTGGTCAAAATGACCTTGTCATTACCAAAAGAAAGTTTAAAACCATTCTTATTCAGCATACCACCAGAAATCAAGTTTCTACGTATATCAGGAACATGGAGAACATTCGTGAGTGTCAGCTTCTTCCCAGAAGTCATCTTCAGAATCACGTTTCCAGTTCCCTGAATAGTTGATTGGGAAGAGTTTCCCATCCACAGCTTCTCACCATTTCCATCCTTGTAGGTTGAGAAGATCTCACGGTCAGCACATACATGTTTAGTGGCACCTGTGTCCACTGCCTCGGATTCCCCACGGTGTTGCACTCAGTCACCATGGCACAGAGATTGTCATCATCACCATCAGTTTCAGCCATATGAACCCTAGGTTTGTAAGGCTTCTTTGTTCGGCATTCCGCAGAACGGTGCCCATGCTTGCCACAGTTGTTACAATTACCATTAAACTTGAATGACGTCGGTTTCTTTGAAGATTCCCCAGTCTTCTTAACCGATTTCTCTGTCTTCTTTCTCTTCTGATTGTGAACCTCAGTGACATTAGCTTTCGCTTGTCCAACCGGCACAGAACGTTTTCTTTCAGATGCTCTATTGTCCTCCTCAATACGGAGTCGGACAATCAAATCATCCATCGTCACCTGCTTTCTCTTGTGCATGAGATAGCTCTTGTATTCCTTCCACGAGTCGGGAAGCTTCTCAATGACACATGCCACTTGAAAATTCTCATTGATTTTCAGATCTTCTGCTATCATCTCAGATATCAGAATTTGCAACTCCTCCACCCGTTTCACAATAGATTTAGTATCATTCATTTCATACTTCAAAAACCTACTGACAAGAAACTTCTTGGCACCCGCATCTTCGGTTGTATATTTCTTCTCTAATGCTTGCCACAATGATTTAGTAGTATCATAAGTACAGTACACACCATACAACATGTTATCTAAACCATTAAGAATATAATTCTTGCACAGAAAATCACTGTGCTTCCAGCTTTCTACAGCAAGAAAAGCCGTCTTTTCAGGAGTTTCAGGTGGCGCCACTGGTGGGTCATCGATTAGCATTCTTGCTAGCCCAAGCGTTGTGATGTAAAACAACATCTTCTGTTGCCAACGTTTAAAGTTGGAGCCATTGAACTTCTCTGGTCTCTCATGGTTAGCACCAGGAAGCGTAGTAGTTTGTGTCACCATAGACACAGAGCCAGTAGACTGTGATGTCTGTCCTCCGTTTGGCGCACCATCAGGAGTAGGAGTCACTTGACCGTCGATTGCCATTTTCGTTCGAGACGAGAAGATAAAATTTAGAATCGTATTTCAACGAAAACCTTTTCAATTCAAATTTCGTTTTCAAAGAAAAGAACATAGGCAAAACCAATAAAACTGATGATATATTCGTGAAAAATATTTCGATTACACACGGTTTGATTTAGAACCACTGTTCTAAGAAATTTGTCTTAAGCTGTTAAACCCCGTGTATAATTAAAATAAATAAAAACGAATAAAATCAACAACAATTTTATTGATCTTGATAAACAATAACAAAGAAGTACAAACAGAAAAAATAAAGGATATCGACGATCTGAGCCGAGACGAACTCTGTCCTTAAGACAAATTTGCCCCGGTATGTACCCCGTTTTGCAGCAATTGTCTCCCAGGAATTCTCAGATTACCTTTCAGAATAGCGGTATTGCAAACTCTGAACAACGACGAACTCTACAGTGCTTTAGAAACTCTTCACTTGATGCAAGAACAGTATGCAGAAGAATGTATGTATGTATGCAATTCTGGTGTTGTATTTTTGTGTCTGTGTGTTGTTCTTCCTATTCATGTAGCTCGTTTATATAGCAGAGGACATGGAAAAACTGATGGAAATGAACAGCCTCAGCGAACTCTGACTGTGAACCTTCAAATCGAGTACGCAGGACACGCGGGCATGCACAAGCCCAAGGGTAAATCCGGATTGGATTTGCACCCCCCTGCGCCCGCGTAGAGAACAGTGTATAATGTTGGTTTCTTATTCCAACTACACTAAAACAATATCATATAAATATTGCTTCTTTTTCCTTCTTCCAACCAATGTGGGAGAAAAGTTTCTTCCCATTTTTCCTTTTCATAACACACACTTAAGCCCAATAGGCCCAATATGACATATCATCAATTTTCCAACAAACCGACTTTAAGCATTAATTTCTCATTCACTCGTTATCCGAATTGAATGATTCCAAATCCTGAATTAATCTACGACTCACGTAGTTTTCAGAATAAAACATTACATATATTCTATACAAGAATATATCCGAAATACGCTTACAAAGTCACTGAGTAAAATGATTATAAAATCATTTTTAATTCATTTTTAATTCAATTCCACATTTTCTCCAACAATCACCACATGTTTGCCATTTACCGTGGAGACAATCTTGTTAATTCCAAAACTTCCATCTTCAGTCAGCATTCCGGACAAGAATTTAGCATTTTTCCATAATGAGATAAGGCTTTCATAGCAAATGTCGGTGATTGGAGGATTGAGAAAGGTCATCAATCCTAAGTTGGCACACCCATCTGTCAAACGCTATGCCTGAGGATTATTGCATAGAGCGAGATAATGTTCGGGTATGAAGAATGACCCTGTGGCAATTTTTTTCTCGTATTGTTTTCCGGACTTTTTGATGGAGGAAGATGAAGTCATTTCTGAATTTAGAGACATTTTGAAGAACGAGTGCTTGAAATTTCTGGAGAAATAGGGTTCGTAAATGCAACAACGTGTAAGGATTTGTCAAAGTGATGAAGTGTTGTTTATATAGTGGGAGGATTAGGATGTGAACGCAAATTTACATGATGGAGTGTGGATGGAGTTATACATACGTGTTTGCTGTAAATGGCATGATTTTTTGTGTATAAATCAAGGTAAATAAGGATAATGGGGTAGTGGATCAAGAGAATTAATGATGAATCCCGTGTTTTGAGGTGAAGCCGTCATTCTCTCTTGTCAAATAATAACCTCGGTAGGTTAGATAGGGAAGAGAAATCAAGCTCAAACAATGGAGTCAACAAGCACTCGGATGTTGTGGAGGAGACTGCAACCTCGTAAACAGATGTTGGTAAACGCTAAAAACAAACACACACTATGAATAGTCATAACTGTTAATTGCTTATGATTAACTAGGTGTTAAACACACACCGCATGTTCTGGTTTATGATTTTT
Organism: Gentiana macrophylla; assembly: GCA_026214975.1. Taxonomy (NCBI): domain Eukaryota; kingdom Viridiplantae; phylum Streptophyta; class Magnoliopsida; order Gentianales; family Gentianaceae; genus Gentiana; species Gentiana macrophylla. The sequence continues at coordinate 73,795,876 of CM047812.1, forward strand.
TTGTGATTAATTCTTCCATTGTTTCCTTTTATTCCTTCTATCTTATTTCTATCTTATTCCTGCTATACCAATGTTAGTGGTACTTGATGTTAATAGAGCAACAGACAAACACTTATTTATATAGCCTGTGTTACATTAGTTCATGCGGTACTCGATTAGCTTCTTCGGTTCAATTGTTGTAGAAAACTACAATCTTACCAAAGATTGTAGATAAAAAAGGAAAAGAACTATTGAACAAGATCAATAGAAGAAGAAAGAAAACTGATCTTTATTAGAGAATTATTTTTCTACACTTTTTACATTGCAAGAGTTAATAAAACTGAACTTGTAACTTCCTATCAGCTAGCCTCACTAGTGAACCTATGCTCACTTAAGCTAACTTCTACACTAGAAACGGTTACAAAAGCTCCAACCGACTTGTTAACCACCTTGGTGCACAAGGTGTTTGATAAAGTCCTCAATGAATCTTGAACATTCTATCTTGATCATGATGTCAAATCTAATAGCCCTCCTCAAGCTGAATCTTCAGTGAAGCTTGAACCTTCTATCTTTATCATGATGTCAAATCATTTGTTAGGTAGTGTGGATGGTGGGAATATGGAATGAATCCCCATTTTGCTCAAAAAATAGTGAAACAGTGACTGCCTTTGTAAGGATGTCTTATATCTGCTGGTTTGTTCTGACAGACATGAGTCTGAGAAAACCAGATTGCACCTTAGCTCTTGTAATATGGCAATCTAATTCTATGTGCTTTGTCATCTCATGAAATATAGGGTTTTTTGCTATGTGAATAGCACTTGCATTGTCACAAAAGAGCATGATTGGTAGGTTAACAGGAATGTGCAGATCTTTCATAAGATATACAAAAGAGCAGGATTGGTAGGTTCACATGTTGTAGTCTGTTTCTTGGCCTTCCAAGACACTGATGCATCACCTAGGTACATGATGTATCCAGAGATGGACTTTCTTGAATCCTCACATCCAGCCTAATCTGAATCTGTATACCATTTTAACTGTAGATCATTCTGTGTAGGAAATAGCAAACCTTGACCATGGTTTCTTTTGATATACCTGAGTATCCTATGTGCAGCTTGCATATGATTAATGGTAGGACTGGAAAGATATTGTCTTAATTTTTGAACTGCAAAAGCCAGGGCAGGCCTAGTAAATGATAGATAAATGAGTTTCCCTCCTAGGGTTCTGTAATGAGTGTTGTCAGACAACAATTCTGAGTCTCCTGCTGTCAATTTCTGCTTGGATTTTATTGGTGCATTGACTGGCTTGGCATCAGTAAAGCCATATTCTTGTAGAATATTTAGAGCATATTTTCTTAGATTAATGGAGATGCCTTTGTCAGTTCTAGCCACTTCCACTCCTAGAAAATATCTCAAGGTTCCAATCTCTTTTATTTGGAAATTGTTGTGCAGAACTTGCTTGACTTCATTTATTTGATTCATTGAAGCACTAGTGGCTATGATGTCATCCACATAGATTAGAAGGGCTATGAAATTATCTCATGATCCTCTGGTGAAGTGACTGTGATCATTTTGGGATTGAGCAAATCCTATTTCTGTCAAGGAAGTAGTCAACTTTGTGTTCCATTGTCTACCTTGCTTGTTTTAGACCATATAAGGACCTTGTCAATTTGCAGACTTGGTTAGGTTTGGCTGGCTTGAATCCTAAAGGCAAGTCCATGTAAACTTCTTCATCAAATTCTCCATGCAAAAATGCTTTGTTCACATCCATTTGATGGATGTGCCAGTTCTTTGATACTTCTAGGGCTAGTAATGTTCTGATTGTTGTGACTTTGGCAACAGGTGAAAAGTTTCTTCATAGTCTATGCCATATGTCTGTGTATAACCTTTTGCTACAAACCTTGCCTTGTACATTTCTATTGATCCATCAGCATGATATTTTATTTTATACACCCATTTACAACCTATGGTCTTCTTTCCTGGTGGTAAAGACACCACTTCCCAAGTGTGAGTAGCTTGCAAGGCATCTAGCTCCTTTTGCATTGCTTCTTTCCAAAAATCATGTTTAATTTCCTGATTATATGTCTTAGGTTCTGTCAAACTGTCTGTCATGCATACAAAACTCTTGTATCAATTTGCTATGTGATCATAACTGAGCACATTATTGATAACATGTGTTGATTTCTTTGTAGGACAGACATATTGTTGCAAATAGAAGGGTTTTTGCCTTGCCCTAGTAGATCTTCTACTTACAAGAGGATCAGGAACTGTCTGTTGTATTTGTTGTTGTTGAATCAGGGTAGAATCATCTGTTGTGTGAGAAATTGTTGCAACAGGTGGTGAATCCTCTGTGACATCCAAATATGGGACATGCAAAGGGATTGACTCCAATGAGTGAGTGGTACATGTATCTTGATCATGTAAAGGAAACACTCTTTCATAAAACTTAACATCTCTAGTTATAAAAATGTCTCTAGTAGACTTATCTAGTAATAGGTGCCCTTTTCTGTGTTGCGGAGTCCTCATATAAACACAAGGTCTAGCTCTAGGTTCAAACTTGGATCTGTTATGAGCTGAGGCTGAAGCATAAACTAGGCAACCAAAAACTTTTAAATCATCATAGTTAGGTACTTTATCATATAACAACTGATAAGGTGTTTTGTTGTCTAAAACTAGTGATGGTGTGATATTGATCAAACTGACAACATGTGAAACACAGTAACCCCAGTATTGTAGGGGCAAATTAGACTGGAATTTTAAGGATCTAGCCACATTCATAATGTGCTGATGTTTTCTCTCTACTATCCTATTGCTGTTGGGGTGTGTCTACACATGATGTCTGATGTATAGCCCCATTTTCTTTATAAAAATCAAGGATATTAAACTCATGGCCATTATCAGTCCTTATTACCTTAATGTTCTTATTGAACTGAACATAAACATATTGAAAGAAGGACTTAACAAGATCTCTAGCCTCTGATTTATATTTCATTAAGAAAATCCATGTGTACCTAGAGAAATCATCAACAATGGTAAGGAAATAAGATTAGTGATGCACTGTCTGTTGCTTGTAAGGGCCCCAAATATCAGTATATACCAAATCAAACACATCATTGACAGAACTAACACTCAAAGGAAAATAACTTATTTTATGTTTAACCAAATGGCAAATGAGACACACATTTTAGGCACAGATTTAGGTACATCAAGAAATTTTAAGTCTACTAGTCTCTTATTAGACAAATGTCCTAATCTAAAGTGCCAAATCTCACTGTCAGAAAGACTACTAGTAACTGCAGACACATTATGCTTGTAAGGCAACACAGAGCAGGCAGCATCAAGCACATATATGTCATTTTTCTTCCTAGCTGGTCCAATCAGAGTCCCAAGCTTCTTGTCATGTATCTGACATTAATTAAGAACAAAAACTATGGACAAGCAGGGTTACCTATTAATTTGGCTAGGGATATTAGGTTAAATTTGAAATCACGAATACATAAGACATTAGATAGGACCAAATTAGGATTCAATTGTACTTGGCCTATATGAGATACTTGGACACTAGATCCATTAGGCAAACCAACCATCATATAGTTTACAGTTTTAGCATTGATCAACAAGCCAACTCCGTTAACTATATGATCTGTGGCACCACTGCCTATAATCCAAAGGGAAGAAGATTTAGAGGAACCTACTATATCTACTGTGGGATCAAAGCTGGCAGTAAGGGCAGTAGTTTGATTAGCCATGTGAGCAAGGTTCTCTGTCATTTGTGAATCCAGCAACTTTATAAGCTGCTGATACTACACCTTGTTTAGAGTGAAAGATTCTGGATCTTTGTCAGCACTTCCATGGTCCACATCCATAGAACCTTCTTTAGTTGTTTCCACCATATTAACCCTATTTATGGGCTTAAATCCGGGGGAAACCCATGTTTCTTGTAACATTTATCCATAGTATGCCCGTGAATCCACAGAAAGTGCACTGAAGTTTCTTCTTGTCCTATCCAGTATTGTTTTTCTTGACAGCAATGTTACTAGAACTGCCAGAACTAAACCTATTGACAGTATGTTGCCAGTAGCATTAAAAGATCTATTATATAGAATTTGATGAGAAACTTTTGTTGTTTCATACTCTTTCTGGGCTTTCAATTTTAAAGCCCTTGCAAAAACAGTGTTAAGATCTGGTACATGATGCATTAACTGAGCGTGTGTCATTACCTGAGAATACTTATGATTTAACCCCTTCAAAAACCTAACCACCTTTTCTGTCTCAGCATATCCAGCAAACACCTTGAGGACATCACAAGTACATCTCGGCTCACACTTACAAACAGGGGTAGGCCTCATAAGATCAATCTTATCCCAAAGAGTCTTGACCTTAGTAAAATAGCTAGTTACATCTAATTCCCCTTGCTTTATAATATGAACTTCTTCCAAAAGATCAGAAACTCTAAACACATCTAATCTTGAAAACCTTGATTCAAGATCAAGCCAAATATGCCTAGCACTCGGTTTGTACATAATGCTTTGTGCTATAGAAGGAATGACAGCATTTACTAACCATCTAGTAACAAAAGCATTGCATTGCTGCCATACCTGAAAATTGGGGGAGTCCACAGGTGGAGGTGTGATGGAACCATCAATGAAACCGATTTTATTCTTAGTAATAAGCTGGCTTTTCATAGACCAACTCCATGGATGCCAATTCTTGTTGTTCAAAGGTGGTTGCACCAAGATTACTGATGGATTCTCACTTGGATGAATATAAAACGGATTTCCAGGAAGATTCTGTTGATTTTGTGCCATTTCGACTGGAACACTGCCAAGAACTTCGAAGAAGAACACAAGAAACTAGAATGCATGAAATGCAGAAAATTGAAGATATCGAATCTTCAAGAATCAAAGTAGAACAAGATTCAGAAGCATTAAAAATCTCTGATACCATGTAGAAAACTACATTCTTACCAAAGATTGTAGATAAAACGCAAAAAAGAGAAGAACTATTGAACAAGATCAATAAAAGAGGAAAGAAAACTGATCTTTATTAGAGAATTATTTTTCTACACCTTTTACATTGCAAGAGTTGATAAAACAGAACTTGTAACTCCTTTCCGCCGGGATTTGGACTCTTCTGTCTTGGGAACTGATAAATGGACGCCTTTCTTCAGGCCGTTCAAATTCAAATCCGTTCCTAAACGTCAGTTGATCTCTCTGCGGTGGAAACCGCCCTTTCCTAGGAATACTAAGTTAAACGTGGATGGGAGTGTTCGGAATGGAATTGCTTATGGAGGAGGTATACTTCGTGATTCTACTGGAAGATTCATTTTGGCCTTTCATGCTTGCTTTGGCCAGGGTACCGTTGTGGACACTGAGATTAAAGCTTTATTATTCGGTCTTCGGTTGTGTAATAAGGATCAGCCAGTGGATATTGAATCTGACTCGCTTTATGTTCACCGTATTATATCGGGTGGGAATGGCGGAGGATGGCCCTTATGTCTCTACATTACTCAGATACATCACATGCTGCGCTCGATGTCGTATACCATTTCACACGTTTACAGAGAGTGCAACGGGGTTGCGGACGGCCTAGCTGCTTTGGAAGGGGAAGATCGGATTTTCGATCAACAGAGGGATGTCCCACCACATATTTTGCATCTTATTCACGATGATCTACATGGACCTCCTCATATCCGACATGTCGCTCAGACACCGTGAAGCACTCTTCACTTGTGAAGAGTGCAAACCAGTCATGTTTGTTCCCTCATTTACTCTCCCATTTTTGTTACGACTCTACTTTTTCTTTGCGTTACAAGATTTTCTGATTGATGATTGCGAGACAAGGAAGGGCGCCACAGGAGCCAAAACGCATACATACCACTTACTCGCTACATGGATGCACACCCTCCGAGTCTAGTTGGGGTGAAAACCAGGTGTTTTTGTTCTTTATCTACTTTACTCATTGGATTTTGTTTGGTATTTTCCACTTATCTGCGTGGTTGATGATGTGGGCCAGAGTCTTTGATACGCCTTCTGTCAATGGATCTCTGGAGTGCATTGAGCCTTGGACGCACCCCTACCACTCTGATAGGGGTGCCATTCAGGTGTTTCTGTAACTTTCGTGGATTACATTGGTGCTCCCTCTTTTATTGCTATGTGATGTTTTGCCCTACATGATGGTTGTAGCCAATGCTCAGGATCGGAACTGGACGTTACATACTCTCAAGCGGATGCAACATTCTATGAACGACGACGACTTTCGGATGTATAATCAGCAATCGAGTCACATCTCATTCCTACAAGAATCGAGACACACATACGCCTTTCTTTTACTTATGATTTCCATTGTTGTACATATTTTTGGAGTTTGGGATTTTTTGGGAATGCATAGAGCGAGTACTCTTCCCTGTGTGATGGATTTTCCTACCTTTGGGTTTGCCACACATATAGGGTTTAAGGAGGGCCATGCTATGCATTCTATCACGCAAACTTGGGACGGGCTGGGATATGGCAAACTTTTTGTAGCACTTTATTTCTTCCATTAATAAAATAAAGTTGTTAAAAAAAAAAAAAAAAAAAAAAAAAAAAAAAAACAGAACTTGTAACTTCCTATCAGTTAGCTTCACTCTTATATAGTGAACCTAGGCTCACTTAAGCTAACTTCTACACCAGAAACGGTTACAACAGCTCCAACCGACTTGTTAACCACCTTGGTGCACAAGGTGTTTGATAAAGTCCTCAATGAAGCTTGAATCTTCTAGCTTGATCATGATGTCAAATCTAATATTTGTAGATCAATGCTTCAATGCAGGTGAAAATTTAAAATACAACCATTGTATGAAGGTTGTACCAATATATTTCAACCATTTATTTCTAACCTCCCTCACACGATAAAGTACTATGTAAAAGAGAGTAAAAAAGATCAGCGCTAATGTATGTCACTTGGTACAACCTTTCAACCACCACTGCATCAATAAATTATGATTTGACTTTTTTTTGTTTCCAAGTCAAATACTGGACTTATAGTTATATATTCTGGACTGGTGGGCAACTCTTCTATATTTGTATACTTTTCTGGGGTCATTTTTTTTAATCGTTATTCTTGGCCGGCTGTGCGACATCAATTTTGATTTGGCATTTCTAAGCTGTGTGATTACTTGTCTTGTTTTTGGTTTGGGTCTTTGTCCTTGTTTGTCCTTACTTCTGGTTCTTATTTTCTGTATTCTATGGAGTGGCTGCGAGTCTGGAACAAACACTCATGATAAGGCTTGGCATGTTTAAATTCACCATGTTTTCTCTTCTCCATCCTTGAATTTTTTAGTTTTTATTTTTATTTTTCATTCAATGGCATATTTGTCTCTTTGTCTATTTAATTGGTCAATCCATGTTTTTCTGAATCTATCATTCAGAAAAAGAAGCGGATGTAGAAGACGGTGTTTATGCTTGAGTCTAGTGATTTTTCTGTAGATAGTATCCAAGAGTGTTGTGGATTTTTCGCTCCTTTCCATAACTTGCTGCCATTCGCTTTATTTTAGTTTTTGAAAATATAATTATTGAAGAGATGCTTTCAGTTAAGTAAAATGCACTTAAACAAACTGAGAGAAGAACATTTCGTTAATTCATTGTTCTGAATATTTTCTCAACATACATCTGCAGCACTCTTATACCAAGCTTTCTTGAAGGAAGGTTCAGCCATTCTAACAACTACTAGAATCTACTAACAGATAGATAAGAGCTATTAGTATAGCCATAGGATCAATGATGACATGTACTGTACAGATTATGCCACATCAGCATCTTTAGGTGTGTTTCTTAACATCCCCCTCAAACTTGAGGGTGGTGGAAACACATTAAGTTTGTCTCTGAAATTCTGGAACTGAGTAACAGTGAGGGGCTTGGTAGGACAATCAGCAAGCTGGTCCGAGGAAGGAATATAGCAAACTGTCATCTTCTTGTTAAGAACCTTATTTCTGACAAAGTGCACATCAATTTCTATATGTTTTCTCCTTGCATGATGTTGGTCCCTTGGAAAGGCTAACACAAGTTTAGAGAGGGGGTGTGAATAAACTTGTCCCTAAAACTGGATTTAAAACAAATTAAGGTTCAGTTAAAACTTGTGTGGAGTTAAGCTGACTGAGCTGAGTTTAAGTCAAACTGACTTAAGCAAAAACTGAGCCAACCGGCAGCGGATATATTTATAGCCTTTTCTTGATCTTGTTATTCTATGTGAAAGCTGAGTGTGTTAAACTGAATTCTGGTGAATGTCAGTCTGTGAGCTGTGAGTTGTATAACAATCAATTCTCAGAATGCTGTAGATAAATGCTAAGTAAATAAATAAGTGCATAAAGTAAATGAGGCAAATATTATAGAGGTTCCAGGTGGTGTAATCATGTCAGTCCTCTCTTCCCCTGTGGTGCAAGAGGAAAATTCCACTAGAACTTCTTGAGGTGAGCTGTTACAAAAAGTCCTAAACAATAGTCCTTGGCTAATCCCTAGCTTCACTATCTAAACATTTGTAGAACAGGTAGAATTAATGCTCTTCAATTGCTTGAACACTGGTCCTTGAAGGGTTACGTATGCCTCTTCACCAGCTACCACCACAAACACAGTCTACCCGACTGCTTGTAACAACTGTCCTTGGTAGAACCTTCCCGGTTTGCTTCACAGTTTAAACCTTTGATGTAGAATCAAAGTTGGGCTGATAATCAATAAATTGATTCTTGTTTGTGGTTCTTCAAAGTGTCTGAATCTGGATAACTTCTGTGTAGCTTGAACACTTGAAGAAATTCTTAATATGATCTTGTTATAGCGCAGAGATGATAGCAATTCGAATAACTAAGACTGGTGTACAAAAATGCTTGTTGATCTTAATAAATTTTTTTTTTGTTCTTGGTGCAAAGTCCTCTGACGATACCGAATATCGCACCTCCACGTGGCGTCACGAGATAGTCCTCCTGGACAAGAGTAAGTGATAGTCCGAGGGTCGAATTACGAGATGAGACATCGACAACCGACATGATCAGAGAACCGAGACGATGGGCCCATCTCGATACCGCAAGACGGAAAGCTCGGGATGCGGACAAAGTCCACTCTAAACACGCAGGCCTCACAGTTGGTCCCCGATAATCTGAATAAACGTCAAGGTATTCATGTCGATGCCCAGGCTCGAGGCTAAGGCCATCTAGTAGACTCCAGGCTACTACGATCGACTATCGAGCAGTGTAGGACGATCAGTCCGCACCAGCTAGCAGTGTAGGACAATGAGTCCCAGGCTCAATTACCGAAGGTCGGCAATATCGACATCGTAGACAGAGTCCGCACCAGTTGTCCAGGCCCATTAACAGTGATAACTTGGGCAAGGGTTAAGGCCCATTAAAGGGTAAATCAGACAATAACATAAGCCGACTTAACCTTAGGGTTAGGGCAAGTGTTGTCATTATAAATACCCCATTCCAGGAACTACGTGTGACTTGATTCCTGAAACACAACAGGATACGTAGGCAACCTGAGAGAGACTCTCAGGCTCAGTCTAAAATCACCCCCAAAATCATCATTGATTCAATCATCCCTAGATTAAATTGACCCGAAATTATACATGACAAAATCCAGCATCGTCATTGGCGCTAGAAGGAGGGCCTTCTATCGGTGATGGATCAAGGAGTGATGGTGGTCAAGTTAATGGCAGAAACATGCCAGAAACGCAGTCAGATCCGAGCTTATTGCCGGAGTTTCAACCGTTGGAACAAGAATTCCACCGGTCAGATTGAAGAAGAAGGAGAGGCGAACAAACCCTCCAAATTTAATGTTGATCGGAGTCCGTTTAGATACCCGATTGTTGCCGGAAAGATGCTGCTGTATCACCAAAAACGCAGCGAGATCGGCGGCTAGTTTATGGAGTTTCAACCGTTGGAACAAGAATTCCACCGGCCAGAATGAAGAAGAAGGGGGGGTAAAAGAAGCCCTCAAAATTTTAGGCCGATCAGAGTTCGTTTAATCGCCCGATCGTCGCCAAAGAAGTTCTTCTTTGTATCAAAACGCCTTGAGTAACCCTAATCGGCAGATTTCAGGTCGGGCGGCTGTTTCGTAAATTCAACCGTTGGAATGAAAATTCCTCCGGTCATATTAAATAATACAGAGATAAGAACAATCTGTAAAAATTTCATGCCGATCGGAGTAGGTTTCGATTCCAGATCATCGCCTAAAAGTTGTAGTTACGTACAAAAAAGCAGAAAAACCCTAATCTGCAGGTTCCAAGTCAATTTGAATATTCCCGACAATTGAACCGTCGGAACAAGATTTCCACCGGTCGATTCGATAATTATCCGGACCGAACAAGCTCTCAAAATTTTAGGCCGATCGAGTCGTTTGATTTCTCGATCGTGGCAAAGAAAGTTCTGCAGGCACCAAAACGCAGTAGAGATTCGGACAGAGCAGCCAATTCGGCGGCTTATTCCCGGAGATTGAGCCGTCGAAAGAACAATTCCACCGTTCACATCGAAGAAAAGTGAGGAAGAACGATCCTCCAAATTTCGTGCCGATCGGAATCCGTTTGAGGTCTGATTGCCACCGGAAAGACATCGCTTTGTGGTGCCCGAAAGCAACGAATTATCTACCGTATCTAGCTATCCACGAAGCGAGTTCTCGAGCTCCAAGGATCGAGCCGAGCTCTTTAGCTCTCCAGGTTCTTACAATCGTTATTTGAAATTCTTATACACTTTGTAAGCCTTTATTATATGTGTAATGTTTTTTATCACAATTACATTGCACCACAAAGACTCGAGATATCGAGCACCGGCATTCGAACTCTGCGGACTCGTCTTGCCATAAGTCCGAGATCTATTCGGCATCATATTTTGGAACTCTCCTAGACGAACGTGGCGGGATGAGCCATCCTCTTTCGGAACTCACCCTACCGAACTGGCGGGTCGAGCTACATTATTTTGGAACTCACCCTACCGAACTGGCGGGTCGAGCTATCTTATTTTGGAACTCACCCTACCGAACTGGCGGGTCGAGCTATCTTATTTTTGAACTCACCCTACCGAACTGGAGGGTCGAGCTATATTATTTTGGAACTCACCCTACCGAACTGGCGGGTCGAGCTATCTGATTTTGGAACTCACCCTACCGAACTAGAGGGTCGAGCTATATTATTTTGGAACTCACCCTACCGAACTGGAGGGACGGGCTATATTATTTTGGAACTCACCTTACCGAACTGGCGGGTCGAGCTATCTTATTTTTGAACTCAACCTACCGAACAGAGCGGGTCGAGCGGAGACCGAGCTCGACTCGGCATCACATTTGGAGCTCGACTTGAGCGAATCATTTATAAAACCGCAGTCGGCTCAAACCTCATATTTGCGAGTCAACTTGAGCGCATCTTTAATAAGACCGAGCCCGGCTCGGCATCATATTATATAAGACCAAGCTCGGCTCGGCATCATATTTGGAGCTCTCTCGATCAAATCTTTAATAAGACCGAGCTCGGCTCGGCATCATATTATATAAGACCGAGCTCGGCTCGGCATCATATTTGGAGCTCTCTCGAGCAAATCTTTAATAAGACCGAGCTCGGCTCGGCATCATATTATATAAGACCGAGCTCGGCACGGCATCATATTCGGAGTTCGAAGGCAATCTTATGTAAGTCCGCTTGCCATTTAATCATGGTACCAACAGACTACGCCAAATAAGATAAGCTCTATCTCGATTAATTTCTGTTGTCACATTTTTATGCTTTGTAATAAGTCGATACGACAATTGGTTTTGATGCATTTTATTGGAGTGGTTTTCTTTTCAGATTATGTCTTACTTATAAGTCCATGTGATTGAAAGATAAAAGAGGCAAAAGTCAACCACAACAATGAATCCTCGATATGATGGAGTTAAAATAAAATAGTGAATAAAGCCAAGTCAATGACAGTGCTTATATCACTCCCAACCAGCCAATAAGCCACAATGCGAGGCAGTTGGAAGATCCCATGATGGATACCTTATTCGATCAGTTCATAAGCACCACGAAGTGCGACAGTCGAATAAGGAGTTATTTAATTCGACCAGTTCATAAGCCTGACGAGGCACGACCCTCGAATCGAGCACCGACCCAATAGCCAAGTCAAGCCCATGAGGCAGTACAACGCTAGGTCGACTCATATTCAAGTGTACCATGAGTCATGCACTCATACTACACTTGGAGGGGCATAAGGGAATTAAATCCAAAGGACTACACCCTATAAAGCAACGACGCCAGGGAATTAAGTCCAAAAGACTACACCCTAGGCAAATATTCATCAAACACAAACGGCATTCAGTTTGCTCTCGTAGTAGGTCGGATGTCGCTGGGGTGGAAGATCGAGCAGGAGTCTTTTGACACCCAGTCACCCAGAGATTATTGTACCAGACACGTGTTTCTTCGACCCGACACCCACCAGTTGCTGAATTTTGCATATCTCGAGGGTCCACACCACAAAGGATCTACTCAACGGTCTACGAGGATCCGCAGGTCGGACCCTCAATCTCGCCAAAAGCAAAGTTAGCCTAATGGGCAACAAATGCAAAGACATAGAGACGGTTCGTAGGTCGGGCCAAAGGTCCAAGCTAAAAGCCGAACGCAGCCCAAGAGGCTAACGAGGCTAAAGCAAAGGGCGGTTCGCATGGTCGGGCCAAATGTCCCATCGAAAGCCGAATGAGCCTAAGAGGTGAAAAAGGCCCGAACAAAGGACGGTTTGCATAGTCGGGCCACCTGTCCCAGTCGAAAGCCGAATGAGCCTAAGAGGCGAAAAAGGCTGGACAAAGGGACGGTTCGCATAGTCGGGCCACACCGCCCGATCGATAGCGAGCGAGCCTAAGTGGCAAAGAAGGCCAAGCCAGGATAGTTCGCATAGTCGGATTAAAGCGCTCGACCTAAGACCAAATAAGCCTAGGAGGCAAAAGGTTAAGGCAAGCAAGTCGATCATGATCGATCTCAAGTGCAATAAGAACCAGAGGTTCATAATACACTTCAGGGGCAACACGACATCGATAAGCGAAAAAGCAGAGCGGAGGCTCGACAAGCGAATAGCTAAAAGACATCGACACATGAAAGATTAGACAACAAAAGAAGAGGAGATAAAATACGCAAAAATTAAAGCAAAATAAATCTAGGCATCATATTTGGAGCTCACCGATGAGCGAATCTTTAATAAGTCTGAGTTCAACTCGGCATCTCATCTTGGAACTATCTTATTTTGGAACTCTCCCGGCCCGAGCGGGCGGGATGAGCCTTTTTATTTTGGGAATTCTCCCATGCCGGGATCGATCTATCTTATCTTGGAACTCTCTAGCCGAGCATGGCGGGACGAGCCTTCTTATTTCGGGAACTATCCCCATGGTTATTGCAACTTTTTGGCTAGCATCTTGCATATCTCGAGGATCCACTCCACAAAGGATCTACTCAACGGTCTATGAGGATCCGTAAGTCGGACGCCATCAGTCGACGGCCAACGTGGATGAGTCCTAATGGGACGAAAACGCAATGATCGAAGTCCGAATCGACAACGACGTAATTTGACTCCTAAGGGAGGGTATATACTAGGGCATCGAGGTCGGACAACATGATCATTTCGATCGACAGCCAGTAAAGCTAAAAGTTCCATGGAACCAAAAAGCTAAGGCATCGAGTTCAGATCATGTCCAAATCTCTCAGCAGTCATGTGTCGGGAGTCATGAACGATAAAAAGAAACACCACGACACCGAGATCCGGGCGACAATTACGTATTACCGGTCTTTACGGGCGGTAATTACTAGGACATCGTAGCGGAAATATATATCGACAAAACCGAAAAGGCGTCTATTTCGACAAGCGAAAGGAGGCGGCCAGGGCATCTCTTCTACTATGCGACAACAAAGAAAAGTCCAAAAATGCTAAGGCATGGAAGACATGTTACATATGATCGACAAGCGGAACTCACGAAAGTATAACGAAGATGATGAATGCATTATACGCCGGGGCAACAACGAGTCGACATTGAATACTCATGAAAAAGCGAGCAAATGAAAAAGCGAGCAAAGAAATGGGAATCGACATGCAACAAAAGTGTTTGACATCAAATACTGGTTAAAATTTCAGCATTTATAACAAAAAAAAAGAAGCCTAGTCACGAAGACGGGCCAAATAGTTATAGCATTGCAAAGAGGCAAATTCAGAAGTTGATAGTCGACATCGTCATCTTTACAGCCTAAGACAGTCGACATCGTCAAGGAAAAACGAGTCTAAGGGACAAAGGTTGCTAAAGTAAAAAGATCTGCATGGAAGACAGGGAGAGTCCGCACGTCGGACAACGTGCCCAATAAAATACAAATATGATCCAAACCTAAGGGTCTCATGATACTTGGGGAGCAGATATCGACATATATGCATCGACATGAGAGAATTTGATGTGCCAATAAGGCCAAAGGCCGCAATAAGGAAAGATAGTCTATATCAAAGACGAAAGAAAGAGGAAAAATATAACAATTTTTCAATAAGGCCAATAAGGCCAACGGCCAAAATCAGGGCAAATTAGATCCTTCAGAGAAGTCGACCTCGACCAAGACAATCCCAAGTTGGACATTGTTTGGATGGTTTTGCATCATTAAACAAAAACAATTTATAAACCCTAACCTATATGCAAAACTAACTCCTAACCGGCCGAATACCGGGTAATTGCTAGTAAAGCGGGACAAGTAAGGGGTCGATCCACAGGGAATTGGGTTGTTGAATCTAGTTTTATTAATTCCTTTCAATTGTTACTGATGAAAACAAATAAACGAACGAACAAACATATAAACACATAGAACAGATGAAATAAATCTAAGCTATAACAAATAATAGAGAAACAAAACATAAAACAAAGATACATGGAATCAAACAATATACAAACCAAGTGATTTCAATCCAAGTTCATCTCATGATTTTAATTCGATATTGTGGTTTCACCTTTACACGAGATACAAACTCCTAATCTCTTAGTGAATCCGTTTCTCAAGCTATGAACTCCTAATCTCTTAGTGAATTCAATTATCGATCTCTCCTCTCTCGAATGTTGAGACCAATTTCATACAAAACGAAGGTGTAGATTCAAGTTAACTCTCGTATTTTAGAATCTAGCAACCTAGATAATTAACCAATTAATTTGTCATGAATTAACGATTAAAGATCCTATCTTTCTATGGTGATCTAGCCTAACAACGATTCTCATCTACGTTAGACAACAATTAGCAACCAATCTCTCGATCTAGTCACACAATAGCATCATAAATCATAGAAATATACAAAACAAATCAAAGATCACGAAAATAAACAAAGGATTGAATAAATTAAAAGATAAACTCACATAGTTTGGTACAATGGATGATCTCCATGAATCAACAAACAAAAATAAAACATCCTAATCTAACCCGGATCACCCGAGCACAAGGCTCGGGTGACCGGCCTATAGGAACCTCGGAAGTGCATTCTTTGAGTAGTATTTGGTGTATGAAGAATTTTTGATATCTTTTAGGGTTGGGGCGTAGCTGCTTTTATAGACTTTTAAGTCGGCCAGGGCTAAGTCGGCGGGCGGACGGACGCCCGTCCGAAACACCTGGACGCCCGTCCAACTGCTTTGGAGGCTAGGGCAGACGCTCGTCCATACAACGTCCAAACTCTCTGTTCTGATTTCTTCTCCTGGACGCTAGTTGATTTAATGGACGCCCGTCCATAGTGGACGGGACATGAACGAACGTCCATCATGCCTGGAAGCTGATTTCTTCATCTTTATCCTTTCCTTCTCATCCCTATCTCTTCTCTTCATCATAAAATCCGAATGCAGCCTCTTCTAATCCTTTTTTAGCTCGAGAACATGTATCTAAAAGATAAATAAAACATACCAAAGCGTAACATCACTCCAAAATAATATAAATCACAATTTAAGCACATAATTCGTTACGTTTTGCAATTTAACTATTGAAAACACCACTTGCTCAATATTTCAATTATAAAGCTCGATTTCTATGAAAAACATCCACATATGGGGGAAATTGATATAAAGCATATCATTAAAAACACTATAAATTCACCCTAAACAGACATCTCATCATTCCTTCGACAGCTACGGCATCAAAGTCGATGTCAACTTAGCCACACATTATAAGTCCAAGGGATAGATAATGCTAAGGCAAAAAGTTCGCAGCAGCGCATGGACGAACTCACGGAAGTAAGTCTGCAGGCGGATTTAAATTCAAAGCATTGGATGACAAATGGCGAGATACACCTTTGACAGATCGGACGACCTCAAGAGCTCGAGATAGATCGGGGGGCTTATGGCGATACCGAATATCGCACCTCCACGTGGCGTCACGAGATAGTCCTCCTGGACAAGAGTAAATGATAGCCCGAGAGGTCGTATTATTAGATGAGACATCGACAACCGACATGATCGAGAGAACCGAGGCGATGGGCCCATCTCGATACCGCAAGACGGAAAGCTCGGGATGCGGACAAAGTCCACTCTAAACACGCAGGCCTCACAGTTGGTCCCCGATAATCTGAATAAGCGTCAAGGTATTCATGTCGATGTCCAGGCTCGAGGCTAAGGCCATCTAGTAGACTCCAGGCTATGACGATCGACTATCGGCGCAAATGTAGGACGATCGATCCGCACCGGCCTAGCGATGTAGGACAATGAGTCCCAGGCTCAATTACCGCAGGTCGGCAATATCGACATCGTAGACATAGTCCGCACCAGCTGTCCAGGCCCATTAACAGTGATAACTTGGGCAAGGGTTAAGGCCCATTAAAGGGTAAATCAGACAATAACATAAGCCGACTTAACCTTAGGGTTAGGGCAAGTGTTGTCATTATAAATACCCCATTCCAGGAACTATGTGTGACTTGATTCCTGAAACACAACAGGATACGTAGGCAACCTGAGAGAGACTCTCAGGCTCAGTCTAAAATCACCCCAAAATCATCCTTGATTCAATCATCCCTAGATTAAATTGACCCGAAATTATACATGACAAAATCCAGCATCGTCATCCTCTATTTATAGTGTAAGGTCCAACGTTCATCTTGCTTGAATTCGAATTGTATCAGCGTCTATTTTGTAACGGCTATACTTTCTGACCGTTCTGATGTGTTCCTGTTTAGGGTCAAATTGTATGATTTTTATATATATATTTTATATCAATTTTCCCCATATTCTTATGATTTGTATAGAAATCGAGCCTTATATTGAAATATTGAGCAAATGAGTTTTAAAGATAATAAATTGCAAAAGTGGCTGATTTATGTGTTTTTATCGTTGGTTTTATGTTTATTTGGATGTTGTTACACTTTGCAATATTTTGGATATCTTGTAGATGCATATCTTCGGTCTAAAAGAGGTGTTTAGAGGGTTAGAAGAAGATGCCACAAGTTTCTGAGTTCAACGGAGCAAATTTTCCTAAGTACTTAAATCGTTATATATTTTCGACGGAGATTTGACCCAGCTTAGAGGCATTTTCAGGGAGGACTTCTTCATGAAAATTGTAGATCTTTGAAAGAGCTTTCCAACGCACTTTGAATTACGTCAATCGGACTTCTACAACTCAAATGGTGGTCAAGTAGGTAATCAATTTGGGTAAGTGGAAAATCCCAAAACGACTCATGTCACGACGGGCTAATCAAAAGGCGTTTTTCGAAGAAGAGTCCTTAATGAAAGTTGTAGAGTTTTCCGAGAGTTTTTTATGACATTCGGATCATAATTTTTGGAGGTCTACAACTCAAGATATGAATTTTAGAAATTTGAGTCCATTCTCAAACCAGCGTCGAGGCAAAATTGATCTGAGTCTTGAGACGTGCATTGAACAGCGTCCGCCGCCGCTTTTTGCATAAACCGACTTAAGCCAAACCGCCTCTATCCTCTATAAATACAGCCCTTATGTAAACCCTAATCATACCATATTTTCTTATACACGAATTTCAGGAGGCGGCCGCGCATTAGGCGGTCACCCGAGCCTTGTGCTCGGGTGATCCGGGTTAGATTAGGATGTCGTTTTCTTCCGTTTTGATTCATGGATTCAATCATGTACCAAACTACGTGAGTTTATTTATTTAATTTATTCAGTCCTTATTCGTTTTTATGATCTTTAATTTATTTTGTATCGTTCTATGATTTTGATGCTATGATGTGAATTAGATCGAGAGATCGATTTGCTATTGATACGTTTACAACATACGGAAGTTGCGTAGACTAGATCACCATAGAAAGATAGGATCTTTAATCATTAATTATGTGACAAATTAATTGGTTAATTATCTAGGTTGTTAGATTCTAAAATACGAAAGTTAACCTGAATCTACACCGAGTTTTGTTTGGTAAATCGATCTCAACATTCGGAAGATGAGAGATTGATAAATTGGACTCACTAAGGAATTAGGAATCCATAGCTTGAGATTAAATTCACTAAGGAATTAGGGATTTGTATCTCGTGTAAAGGTGAAACCACAATTTGAATTAAAATCATGAGATGAACTAGGAGTGAAATCACTTGGTTTGTATGATGTTTGATCCCATGTATCCTTAGTTTAGGTTTTTATTATTTGATCTAGTTTAGATTTAGTTTACTTGTTATATGAGTTTATTTGTTAGTTCCTTGTTTATTTGTTTTCGTTAGTAACAATTGAGAGGATTAATTAGATTAGATTCAACATCCCTTTCCACGAGGATCGATACCCGTATTTATCCAACTTTACTAGCAACTACCGGTATTCGGCCGGTTAGGAGGTAGTTTTGCATGGTAGTATAGGTTTATAAATTTTCTTTTGTTTTAATGATGCAAAATCTCCCCAACAGTTCCTTTAAAACGATCGACTGTACTATCAGTTTGTTGGATGGCTGACATATAAAACTGAGTTTACTGATCAGTTTTATACTGTGTTTATCAGTTGTTTGTTTCTTGACTGACTTGGAGCATTGACTGAGATTTTACTCTTCTTCAAATATCAGTACTCCAGTTTACATCTGATTATAATTCACTTAATCAGAGTACACCATAAACAATTAAGAATTCATTGTCCTTATGATTCTTAGGTCTTCATACAAGATCCATAATGTCAGTTCATGTCACCACAAACTTGTCTGAAGTCTAACTTTATAGTCTCGACTTGTAATCTTCATAACTGAGTTTGAACCCTCGGTTCTTCAATCTTCTATAAGCGAGTCTCGTGACCTCGGTTCTTTATCTTCCAGATAAGCCAACCGAGCTTGTGTCCCTCAGCGAACTTATTTCTTCAGATTCATATTGGTGTATTTTGAGTCAGTTTGTTTATCTTAACGATTTCCAGTTTTCAGTTTCACGACACACTAACTATTACAGTGCTTGTCTGATGTAACCTTTACAAATATCAGACTCTAGTAAAACCTATACATTCAATTCTAGACATCTTTTAGCTTTTCACTATAACAGCTAGCTTCAGCACTTCATCAATGAGGTTAAGATAATATTCTAAGTAAATATGATGAATTATCATCAAAACATAAATTTTTTTTCCAACAATTTCCCCCTTTTTGATGATGCCAAAACTCTCCCTAAAATAAAAATTAAAGATCAAAACAATGTAAAACACTGTAAAACTGGAAAAATGGATTTCATTAGAATACGCAAAAACTGGAATAGTTGCACTTTGTTCAAAAAAATTTGACTAAAAACTAAGCTCCTTTCTGTGCTTTTTGTTTTACTGAGATATACTTCATCTCTTTGTCATGTAAACGATAATCATGTTCTAGTTTTGAGTCATCCTTAGAAAATGTCTTGTTATAGTCTATTTGACTTCCTTCTTTCCATTTTCTCCATAAAATTAACTTTGGTAAAGCTGATTCATTCAAGTAGTATTTTCAAATTCTGCTACATCAGCTTTCATTTGTTCAGCTTTGTCTTTAATCTTCAGTTTGTCTTCAATCTTCTTGATCTTCTTATATTGCG
The DNA here is from genome assembly GCA_026214975.1 of Gentiana macrophylla. Lineage (NCBI taxonomy): Eukaryota > Viridiplantae > Streptophyta > Magnoliopsida > Gentianales > Gentianaceae > Gentiana > Gentiana macrophylla. The sequence goes on from CM047812.1 coordinate 73,815,819, forward strand.
CCATTTTCTGATTATAGAGTTCATCAGATAAGAAGTAGTTCAAGGATTCTTCAGTAGTATTATCCTTGTACTTGGATTTGATAGGATTATGATCTTTGAAAAACTTTAACCACAGATCCTTTGTAAGAGTAGCTCTCCGATATTCAGGTTGACTATATTTCTCAATGAGCTGCTCGTCAGTTAATTTTTTCTTTAAGAACTTTGGATCTGATTTATATCTTTCCAATTCGTCTTCAAGTTGCTTCTTTTCTTTGAGTAACTTCATATTTTCTTCTTCAGCTTCCCCCTTTTTGGCATCATACAATTGATTTACCAAAGCATGGGTTGCCTTTTGATCGGCTGAGATACGTGTTGGAATAGTGTCCAAAACCCAATCGGGTTGGACCGGATCCGACCGGGTCGGATCATTTCTACTATTTCTTTATGTTCATACATATATAAAATGGCTTTTATGTTGTCATATATATGTTCTTTTAAAGAACCAATTATGAATTGTTATGTGATAACGTCCTTAGTATTAAACTGTGATAGAGAAACCATGATAGGCGATTATGGTTGATGAGATCTCTAATCACTTTAATGAGTTTGATACTTAAATGTCTCTAGGCTGATGTACTATTAAAGAGGGCATTGATAGTATAAACAGACTAGCACGTATTAGATGTCTTTTGTCTTTAAGGCGAGGATAGATCTCGTCTATCGAAGTGTAGAGACACTTGGGTATGACGTGGGCGTGTATTAGAGAATTCGTACGTTAAACTGACCCACTTACACGGATAAATGTCACACTATGTGGCGGTTGTGTAATTATCCTTAGGACCGGAGTCTTCATGGCATCACGGTGTGGATTGTCATGCTTTGACACTATTGAGGTTTCCCCTAGCCACGGGGCGATCATGCGGTAGTGATTGGATATGATACTGAAGCATGCGGAGTATACATGATTGGTCGTCCGGGAATCGCGTATCCTATGATTAGGATCGAATATCCGAAATGGCCTTCTTATAAGGAATGTCTTACTCTCGTGAATCTTTGCAAAGTGGAAGTAAGTGAGTTACTTCGAGAGAGCATGATATCCAGATTATAAGATACGGTCGTTAATGTTTGACACTCGACGTACGACCGTATGGATATTATTACAGCGATAGGATTGTAAGTTACACGGTAACTGCTTCACATGAAAGGTAGTAGTCATTGCTTTTGACTCTTCCGATAATTGGGGGTCACGGTGTGTTGCTAGACGCTATCCCGTGATCGTTAGGTATGAAGGGCATTTTCGTAATTTGCACTTTGTGTCTACGGCCAACATATTCGGAAGCCTATCGGGTCACACACATATGAACATCGAGTCGGATTAAAATGCGGTTATAGTTGATAACCAAATAAGGAAAGTTTATCTCGAGACTATAAGGGTTATAGTGTTAAATTAATATGGTGGTATTTATTTATTATGAATAAATTAAATACAAGATATTAATAATTATTATATTAATTAAAGAATATTCCGGAAGCCAATATTTGGCAATATGGGGCGCCACATTGAAGTGTATAAGATACACTTGGATTGTGCAATTTAATTAATGATATTACCATATATTAATATAAGATATTAACATATGAATATATATATGGTCACCACACGTGAATTGCATATATGATATGCATGTTCACATTTGTGATAAATATATATGTGTAGATTTATATTTGTAATAATATATATGTGATATATACACATGTGTAAATTGATTTATGGTAATAAAATAAAGATAGTCAATATTAGATATTGACAATATCTTGGGAATATTCAATATAAGATATTGACAATATCCTAGATTTATTTGATATGAGATATTATAATAAATGAGATAAATCAATCAATTATATTTTCCTTATTTTATTGGGAAAAAGTTTTCTTCTCCTCCACAACTATTTGGGGCGCCACTTCTACTATAAATAAGAGGTGAGTGTCAAGCTCTTTTGTACATCACAATTGCAAGAGCTCATAGTTCTTGTGTAAAATAGAGAGCACCCTATGGAGAGTTGGAGAGAGGGGAAAAAGGCCGGTCTAGCAACCGGAGTTTTCCAACAGCAATCCATGATGGGATTCAGGCGGGCTGTTCGTGTGGACTAGCGGTAGAGGCCGAACATTTGGGCGGCTCTATGCAGAACTACTCTCCTTAGACGGTCAAAGCGTCGATCTTTTAGATCAACCAAGGTAACCACCGTCTACTACTTGTTTGTTTATTGCTTAAACGAAGTCGATCTTGGGTCGATAGGAAATAAATTTTTGAATTCCGCTGCGTTCCCGCATAGATTTCCTAACAGTGGTATCGGAGCGAGCTTCGAGCTTAAACAATAAGCATGTTAATTTGCATAGTTAATTTTATCATTTAAATCACGTAATTAAAAGATGAAAGATTTTTTATTTGCAAAATTGATACATAAAAGGAAAAAAAACGAGATAAGGTGGTGCTCGGCCGACTGGCGGCGGCACCACCACCGGCGGCGGCTGGGCGGCGGCGGCGGCAGCAGGCCACTCTTTGCCGTAAGTCGGTTGACCGGTCAATGCTGGCGGATCTCCAAATTTTTGTTTTGTGTATTTTGTGATTCAATATGGTTCATAGTTGTGATTAAAATCTCCTTTGTTTAGTTGTGTCATGTGGCTAACCAATGGTTCAAATAGTTTGGGCCATTGGGATGCCACATGGCATTAAAATAATAATGGTCTTTCCAAACTTTGTTTGGAATAGGCCTAGGCCCTTTCCAAATATTTGATTTGGGAAAGGCGCTAGCTGGCAGCCACTTCAAAATTTTGATTTTGGAAAGTGGCGAGCCTAAACTAAAATTATTTGGCCTTTCCAAATATTTGATTTGGAATACGCCTAGGCCTTTCAAATATTTGATTTGTAAAGGCTTGAAGCAAGCCACTTCAAAATTTTGATTTTGGAAGGTGGCGAGCCTAAGCCAAATTTGGTTTAGAAACCAAATGCATCCTTTTGATTACGAATCAAAAGGAAAGAAACAAAAGAGAAATAATTTTAATTTTGATTTATTTTGGAATAGTTCTAATTAATTAAAATTAAAATTAAAATCGGTTTAAAATTAATCGTTAATTTCATTTCGATTAAAATCATTTAATTAATTAAATGTTAATTAGTTAATTGATTGGATAAAATTATTTAATAGATTAAATGTTAATTGATTAATTAAGACGCAAGTAGTTAAATTTTAATTTTATCTTTTTCATAAGATGTTATTGTATGGATTAGATATAGTAGATATAATATGATTATATGGACCCCGATTGATCATGGACTCGACCGATAGGATAGATGTGAATGATTTAATTTTTATGTTGGTTTAAAATTGTCCTAGGCCGTTATGAAGAACGTGACCTAGTTTATTTTCTGCATTTTATCCCATTCCCGTAAGCTCCCCCCGTTTGCGGCGGGTGTATTTATTTTATTAGATAGAATTAAATGTAACAAGAATGGAGCAGAAGATGGTGACCAAAGAAAGAAGAATAAATATCCCATTGGAGATGGCGCATTAAAGATCCTATTGGCGGTTGCAGCTACCCTTAGATTGTGACCCGCGGTTTCGTCAGTTTGTATTCGAAACCGCACCTAGGAAAAGTCCATGATCATGCCGGTTACTTTACGCATTTATTTATTTTGTGCTTGTATTTAGTTTATATGATACGATAGATGCATAACTAGGCACGATTTAGATGAATGTGTAGGACGTATGTCTATAGAGATAGATATACATGATGAGACCGTAATAAATTAATTAAGAGAATTAATTCGAAATTAATTAAGTGAATTAATTTAAAATTACTCCCACAACAAAAATCGAGTTATAATATGTCTCCCAATATTATAGTGACGGTGAAGAGCCTTTGTTCGGATTCAACTGATCGGCCCACGTCGGGAGTTGACCTACCACGGGTATATCGTCATTATCGAGATATGATCGTTATGAGATCTCATGAATACTTGGGTTACGACTCGACTAAGAATCTTGCGGTGATTGGCCCACGTCAGGACCGTCTGATTTTAGGGACATAAGGTTGACTATCACATAGACGATGTGAATTGTCAAAGAGTTGACTAGTCAAACCACTGGAAGTCGCGTTAGACGCGATTGGTAAGAAGTACCTACCCGTCGAAATTGACCCGGTCGATCGGCCCACGTCGGGGATCGAGTCAACTAGATAGGATTTCAGCCACTAAAGAATTTTGAAAATTCTTGAAAGTCAATTGGGAGTAGTTGACTAGTGGGAGCAAAATCATAAACCAAAGACCATCTTTGATTTTACGTGTATAAACAACAACACTCTTTTATTTTCATTTTTATGTTGTAGTTTTTAGCAAACTTTATATTTATGTTTTATTCTCGATTAGTAAAACCAAATTATGACTGTTACCTTTTGAGAAACGTTCTCAAGTATGGTTAAGTAATTTTAATCCTTTTAAAATAAGCAATGACACGAGCAATACCGTTATAGTAGTTAGAGACAATGAGACTACATATTTGATGCAGTACTCCAAGGCTTTAATTATTAATGAAAAGCGGAAGCTCATGACATTGGATACGATCCAATATGATCATTCTGTCATACGATGACAATTAATTCAAACGTTGGATAAGAATGACCACATCTAATTTTGGAAATGTTGTTTTCAAAATTATAAGATTTAAGTATCGACTTAATTCTTTCATTGCTTAGAGGTTAATTAAATAGTCAATGTTTTGAATACGATTCAAAAGGTTAAATAAACTATTTAATAAGCTTTAGATTTTCTTTATGAAAGGAAATCAAAGACATGGCTCTTGTGATCTTTCTTAAGTCTTATGAAGACTACATTAAGAAATATTTACAAGTGCTTAAAGGATTGAAAGGAAAGTTAAGGCATGTGCTTAAATAGAGAACTTGTTGAAGTTTCTATTCTAGGCAAGTGAGTTGAGTTAAATCTATCTAAGTTCAAAGTCAACTCTAAGATATATGATACCTTACGAGTGTGATTAAATTAGAAAGATTGAATACAGATATGGAAGGTGAAACAAACGTTGTAACACTTACCATATTCTGGATCTAGTAAACTGATAAGGGAACTAAATAAATGTTATTATGTTCCGGTTCTTATGAAGAACATACTTTCAGTTATTTGTTAGGATTTAGTAGACATATTCAATTGTAAAGAATAAATGTTATTCCGATAAAGTTGGAAGGTCACTGGATCTAACATACTAGATTGTTGTCACTATATAGTTGATATATGTGATGAGACCTCAACTAAATATATGTGTGGCTGTTATCCTTAACATTTGTGGTTGTTCTAGACATAGTCTCTCTGGAAGGAAGCGTGTAATTAAACATCATTCTGATGATGTTGAACCATATGATTATAAATCATGAGGGTAATACGTATCTTATCTAAAGATAACTAAAATACCCTTTTATGAAAATGTTATAAATTCTAGAAAAATTGTCTAAAGCCTAAACATACCGATGTTTGTTGGCTTGTGACAATTAATGCCACAAATAATTGTTTATTAGTCTCTACGACTATTTTTAGAAATAGTCAAGTGTACTCAGTGAAGTGCATAATTCGGAGAGCCTGAAAAGTTTGAGCTAGTACGAATATGAGATTGATGAGCTACTTAGGAATTAATCTTCAATTGGATTGAAGTAATTAATACCTGAAGGGTGTTTCAGAAGTTGTTTGAAATAGAATCAGATTCTCCCTTGAAGGATACCATCTTTGGGATACGCAATTAGATTGTGTTCCCAAAATGGAAACAACACTTTATATGATAAAGGCGTGACGTAAGCCATGCGAAGTATCCCATACCCGTTTCGGGATAGTGCCCTTATACTTAACCGAGTTCCAAAGAATAAAGGTTGAATAAATTCCATATTAGATATGGAAGGGGATAATGTCGAATCTATCTTAACCGATGATTTGAAGTTGTCATAGGCAAAGTCAAAAAGGACTTTGAGCCTTGTACGACATATGCAACTTTGTGGAATGTCTTAGCTAGCACGCTGGATATTATTTACTTGTTCGCGGAGCAAAATGTTTGTCTCCAAACATGCTGTCTTCTAAAGGAAGTGTTTCTTCCAAAAGAAATAGTGGGAGTGAATCAGATCTCAAAAGAGTTTGAGAACCACAAAATATATTCAACCATGAGCGTGAGCGGACGCCACATAGCGATGAGGTGTAAACAACGCTCAAAGTGCACACAAAAGGTTCTCAGAAGTCTATGGATAACCTCAAGCCCTGAAAAAAGGTTTGCCGGTATGTTCATCTTGAAGAATGAATATCTCACGACTTATGGAGGAATGTTTAAAAGGCAAGATTGAGAGATATGGCCAGGAGCCATAATATCTGAATTAGGTTCCATCAGTGACAACCAGGTTGTGAACCTAGTCTGTCTTACCTAGAGGGAATGTCCCTGTAAGGCTGAGCCCAGTTCTATTCAGTCTATGCTTGTTATAACTTCGTATCATGGCTATATGATAGTGTTGAAGACATTGGGCAGACAGCTCGATGTTCATAGACGATAACATAATATGTGAGCCCATGAGATCCATTTATGGACTCAAACAAGTTTCTCTAGACAATTTCTTTTTTTGATAATCAAGGAGTTTGATTTAGTCAAAAGAAGGACATGCCCAATGTGCAAGAAGGATAGTGGGAGTGTGTTACGATTTTTGAGTAAGGTATTGGATATCTCTCTCGAGAATTGTCACCCCATGTCAGAGTCAATTAATGTTTGGTAGTTCAAGGTCTTTACGAAAGCACTTGAATTAGCAGTTCTTATTTTAGAAATAAGAATCTATAGTGATGGATTTAACTGCTGTTAAATTATAGTTTACCTATATAGATGTGATGCTAAAAGAGTTTAGCATAGATCGCGTAAGGAGATACTGCTAGCCGGTGTTCTCAAGATCTATCTATGTTAGGACGTTAGTCCTAAAGATAAGGTGAAAGATGATGGTTATGAAGGTTTCCTTTGCTACTGCGATAGGAATCATCATAAAGGTAATGCCGGATGTCCATACTCCATGAATAGTCATGAGCAAGTATGAAAGTAGATCTGGTGAATTTCGAGAATGTCCTTAAATAAGGAAAGGTTCCTAGTTTATTGAAACTTGGAAATAAATAAACGTAGATATACAGACGTATATCCTGAGTCTTATGAAGGCGAGTGTGAGCTACTGTCTGGGTTTGCAATCACTTTGATTAAGTGATACAGTGAGCTGGAAATGTTCTAGCATATGGGTCACTGTAAATTCTAAAACTAGGCCAAAACACAGTAGTGCCTTAGAGGCGCAGCGGGAGCAGTACATGGACCTAGAAGGTTCATTCCTGAACCTTGCACGGTTCTTCCACCTTTTCTATATAGATGATATAGTAAGTGGATTCATTGCTTGAAGCAAGGACCAGGGTCTCGTCAGAGATTCATGTGTGTGTTGAGGCGGTTCCTTTGACTTGGTCATTTGGAACATGATATGAAGATAGTCTGAGTCCCCATGGATAGCGATCCGTTTAAGGCTAGAGCTGGTTGCGAGTATTGCATAAGATTCTTGTGTTTCAACTTGGTCTTGTGTGTGCGAGTGATTGGTTTTAGGCCAAGTGGGAGATTGTTGGAATAGTGTCCAAAACCCAATCGGGTTGGACCGGATCCGACCGGGTCGGATCATTTCTACTATTTCTTTATGTTCATACATATATAAAATGGCTTTTATGTTGTCATATATATGTTCTTTTAAAGAACCAATTATGAATTGTTATGTGATAACGTCCTTAGTATTAAACTGTGATAGAGAAACCATGATAGGTGATTATGGTTGATGAGATCTCTAATCACTTTAATGAGTTTGATACTTAAATGTCTCTAGGCTGATGTACTATTAAAGAGGGCATTGATAGTATAAACAGACTAGCACGTATTAGATGTCTTCTGTCTTTAAGGGCAGGGATAGATCTCGTCTATCGAAGTGTAGAGACACTTGGGTATGTGGACGTGGGCGTGTATTAGAGAATTAAATGACGTTAGGATCGACCCACTTACACGGATAAGTGTCACACTATGTGGCGGTTGTGTAATTATCCTTAGGACCGAGTCTTCATGGCATCACGGTGTGGATTGTCATGCTTTGACACTATTGAGGTTTCCCTCAGCCACGGGCGATCATGCGGTAGTGATTGGGTATGATCTTTGAAGCATCGCGGAGTATACATGATTGGTCATCCGGGAATCGCGTATCCTATGATTAGGATCGAATATCCGAAATGGCCTTCTTATAAGGAATGTCTTACTCTCGTGAATATTTGCAAAGTGGAAGTAAGTGAGTTACTTCGAGAGAGCATGATATCCATATTATAAGATACGGTCGTTAATGTTTGACACTCGACGTACGACCGTATGGATATTATTACATCGATAGGATTGTAAGTTACACGGTAACTGCTTCACATGAAAGGTAGTAGTCATTGCTTTTGACTCTTCCGATAATTGGGGGTCACGGTGTGTTGCTAGACGCTATCCCGTGATCGTTACGTATGAAGGGCATTTCCGTAATTTGCACTTTGTGTCTACGGCCATCATATTCGGAAGCCTATCGGGTCACACACATATGAACATCGAGTCGGATTAAAATGCGGTTATAGTTGATAACCAAATAAGGAAAGTTTATCTCAAGACTATAAGGGTTATAGTGGTAAATTAATATGGTGGTATTTATTTATTATGAATAAATTAAATACAAGATATTAATAATAATTATATTAATTAAAGAATATTCGGAAGCCAATATTTGGCAATATGGGGTATACATTGAAGTGTATAAGATACACTTGGATTGTGCAATTTAATTAATGATATTACCATATATTAATATAAGATATTAACATATGAATATATATATGGTCACCACACGTGAATTGCATATATGATATGCATGTTCACATTTGTGATAAATATATATGTGTAGATTTATATTTGTAATAATATATATGTGATATATACACATGTGTAAATTGATTTATGGTAATAAAATAAAGATAGTCAATGTTAGATATTGACAATATCTTGGGAATATTCAATATAAGATATTGACAATATCCTAGATTTATTTGATATGAGATATTATAATAAATGAGATAAATCAATCAATTATATTTTCCTTATTTTATTGGGAAAAAGTTTTCTTCTCCTCCACAACTATTTGGGGCGCCACTTTTACTATAAATAAGAGGTGGGTGTCAAGCTCTTTTGTACATCACAATTGCAAGAGCTCATAGTTCTTGTGTAAAATAGAGAGCACCCTATGGAGAGTTGGAGAGAGGGGAAAAAGGCCGGTCTAGCAACCGGAGTTTTCCAACAGCAATCCATGATGGGATTCCGGCGGGTTGTTCGTGTGGACTAGCGGTAGAGGCCGAACACTTGGGCGGCTCTATGCAGAACTACTCTCCTTAGACGGTCAAAGCGTCGATCTTTTAGATCAACCAAGGTAACCACCGTCTACTACTTATTTGTTTATTGCTTAAACGAAGTCGATCTTGGGTCGATAGGAAAGAAATTTTTGAATTCCGCTGCGTTCCCGCATAGATTTCCTAACAATACGTTGCTGAGAAGCAAGTACTTCTTTGAGCTGATTCTCTAACCCGTAGATATGCTGATTCATATGCCAGTGAGCCTGAGCATGTGTTTCCCTATCTACTGCGGTTGAGTCTTCAAGTTTCTGTTTAAGTGACAAAATTTCTGAGGCAGAACTTGAACTTGACTTATGGATCATTTCTAGTCTTGCATGAACTGAGATATCTGTTTTCGTTCTATAATCTAGATATTCAGAGATATTTGATAGAAGCCCATTGTATGCATCTTTTTGGCTGAGCACAATCTTCAAGTTCTCGTGAACTTTGGTCAATTCCTCCTTTGTCAGGATATCTGAAGGATCATATGTTGCTTCTGTTTGAGCTTTAGACTAAGCGATATCTTCAATGTTCATAAGTTGTTGATTATTAATTCCATCAACTGCTTGCTGATTGTCAGTTGTCTGATTTCCAACTGGCAAACCTTCTTGCTGAGTTACATTTTGCATAGCTAGAGATTGAGGTTGAGTGTCTGTCTGCAAAACTGTAGTCATATCAGCTTCTTTCCTTGAATTATCATCTTCATCATCATCTTGTCTTCTTTGAAATATCTTCGGGAATAGATGATGTGGTTGATTCTCTTCGTTGAGCTAGTTCAGTGAATCTATTGAAACAATTTGCAAGAAACTCTGACATAGGAAACAGAGTATATAGGTCTCTAATTTCCAATTCCTTCAAGAGTAACTTTTCTTCAGATTGTAAGATAGCATCACGAGAATCTTCAGGTTTGAGTTTCATATTCATTAGCTTGATGATTCTGTCAGGTTTAAAAACTGAGACTGATTGCTGATCTGATCGGTTTTGTAACTGAGAAGTATAATCAGCAGTGATATTTTCCTTTGTAACTTCAATTGTAAGTTGTTGTTGTTCCCCCTCAGTTGGCGCTTTCTTACTTGAAGTTCCTGGGTACAAACATTTTACAACTGATCTTTCTTTTGCTGAGTCAGCTTTCCGCTTGATTCTTTTGTGTTCAGCTTCCTGCTGAGACACAGTTTTCTGTCTGACTTCATGTTGGGAAGTTGTTCTTGTGACTGCTGTGATTTCCTCTGTATTAGTAGTTGTAGCTGCAGTTTGTCTTGCTTTCTTCCCTGCCTTGAGTTTCTCCAAATAAAATTGAATGATTCCACTGAGTGTTTTCTTCAGTCGGAATCTGCCAATAGTTGCTTGTCCTTCAGCTTGAGCTCTTTGTACACTTTCTAATTCAGCTTAGTGTTACTTCTTTATCTGATTGACGACGTAACCGGCCCAATTGAATTCTATTTCGTCCCAAATTATGTTCATCAGATAAACATTGTCATCGGATAATGTACTGATTGGATTTTCCAATAACATGTTTGCTGAGCCATCTGCTGAGATATCCAAACTCTGGCTTGAGTTTATCAACATGAATACCAACTTCTACTGGTTCTTTAGATGAAGTAATCTGCTTAAGAAAGGCGTCCATTTTCAATGGTAGGGAAGTCAAATCTATTGATGTCACAGATGAATTTGTGAAACGAAATAGTGACTTCATGACTCGTTCATTGATAATAATACGATCTCCACGAACTGTAGTGATTAGGGAGTCTCTTACCAAACGCATATTCTCCCAGAACTGCAAAATCCCTTCCACATCACGTTTTTCGTTGAAAGTAACCTCCAGAATGTTTTTTTAATCCTGGTTGTTTCTGGATCTTCTCGCAGATATAACTCGCTAACAGAGTGTTGTTGCACATAGTTTCATAAATTTCAAATGTATACACATTTAACTCTGTGATCAATCTTTCTTCTTGTGATTTCTTTGAGGTGGTAATTTTTGGGTGTGAAAACAAAAATTGAATTTTGAGATGAAAGGATTATGAAAAATCTGATTTTTGTTTTCAAGAAAAAGATTGAGTTTAAAAGAATTTTGAAACGTCTGATTAAGGAGAGTGTGAACGAGGGTTGGATATATAGGGATGATGTACTGGCGGTTGATTAGTACAACTTTTCAAATTCCATGATGGTTTGTATAACCAAGACATGTCTTTATTCGGCGGTAATAATAGGTGTACACGCAATATATTCTGACAAAAGAACTACGTTAATTAAATGCGATATAACCGCTGTCGGTTTTATCTTATCAACCTTTCATTTAAGTTGACTGGAATAAAAGCGTTTGCAGGTTGATTTTTTGAGTTCCGTTAAATCATTCAAATTTTAGTTGATCAGTTTGAGATTGTTGATGTCAATGACTAATCACATTAAGTGGCGCACCCAACATAACAAAGATTAATCCCCTTGAGAATTTCTGGCTTAACCGACTTAACTAACTTTAATTATCCCTAATTCCAGTTCTTAGTTTGACAAATCTTTCTTTGTCCAATGGCTTTGTAAAGATATCGACCAACCGATCTTGATAGAGTACATAAAGAACTGTAATATCCTTTTTCTCCGCATGATCTCTTATAAAGTGATGACGCACATCAATGTGTTTTGTCCTTGAGTGCAAAACTGGATTGTCCGTTATAGCAATTGCACTTGTGTTATCACACATTATGGGAATCGTTCCTTCTTCTATCCCATAATCTCTTAATTGCTGTCTAATCCATAAAACTTGAGCACAACAACTTCCAGCTGCTATATACTCTGCTTCAGCTGTTGAAGTTGAGATAGAGTTTTGCTTTTTGCTAAACCAAGACACAAGTCTATTTCCTAGTAGCTGACATATGCCTAAGGTGCTCTTTCTGTCCACTTTGCATCCTGCATAATCTGATTCTGAGTAAGATATCAGCTTGAATTCTCCTTCACTTGAATACCAAATTCCAACTCCATCTGTATCTTTCAGATACTTCAAGGTTCTTTTTACAACTGTGAGATGGCTTTCCTTTGGTTTTGATGAAATCTTGCACATACACCAACAAAGATAAAGATATATCGGCCTACTTGTTGTAAGATAGAGTAAGCTTCCAATCATTCTTCTGTAAAGTGTTTGATCAACATCTTTGCCTTCTTTGTCTTCATCTAGCCTGATGTTGGTCCCTATTGGTGTAGAAATTCCAGCTGATTTCTCCATACCAAACTTTTTGATAAGTTCACTTGTATACTTGGTTTGGTGAATGAAAATTCCATCATCTAATTGTTTAACTTGTAATCCAAGAAAATAATTCAATTCTCCCATCATACTCATCTGAAATTTGCTCTTCATTAAACTTGAAAATTTCTCACATAATTGTTCATTTTCTGATCCAAAAATGATGTCATCAACATAGATCTGAACAAGTAGAGTGTTCTCTTCATTTTTTATTCTGAATAAGGTTTTGTCGATAGTTCCTTTGATAAATCCATTATCCACTAGAAACTGAGATAGAGTTTCATACCAAGCTCTTGGTGCTTGTTTAAGTCCATAAAGAGCTTTCCTTAGTCTGAAAACTTTATTAGCTTGATCTTTGATCTCGAATCCAGGTGGTTGTTGAACATACACTTCTTCTTCAAGTATTCCATTCAAAAATGCACTTTTAACGTTCATCTGGTATACTTTGAACTTTTTGTGAGCTGCAAAGGCGAGAAATAGCCTGATTGCTTCCAATCTTGCAACTGGTGCATAAGTTTCATCAAAGTCTATGTCTTCTGCTTGAGAATATCCTTTAGCTACAAGTCTAGCTTTGTTTCTGATGATATTCCCATCTTCTTCAAGTTTGTTTCTGAAAACCCATTTGGTTCCAATGATATTCACATGAACTGGCTTTCTACCAATTCCCATACTTGATTTCTTTCGAATTCATTCAGTTCTTCTTGCATAGCTAGTATCCAGTCTGGATCTTTCAAAGCTTCTTCTATTTCCTTAGGTTCAGATTGAGATAGAAAACATGCAATCATTGCATCTAGTTGATGTCTTGTTCGAATGGCAGCTTGAGTGTCACCAATAACTTGTTCTTCAGGGTGATCTCTCATCCATTGATAAGCAGGTGTTTGCATCAAGGGATCAATATTTTGTTCGATTGGTTCTTCAAGAACTGGTTCTTGAATTTCTTCAACTGAGTCAGAATCATGTTGTTCAGGAGTGGGTTGTTGATTAGTTGGAAAGCGAGATCGTGCGGATCTCGAACATTCTGAAATCCGTAGTTTTCCAATGTCAACAAAAGCGATTCGCAACACCGTAATCGGGGCGAGAAATTGGTTGCAGTCTGCGTCTTCAGTTGTTTCACCAGGAAAGTTTGGTTCATCAAACACTACATGTATAGATTCCTCATGCTTTAGTGTCCATTTATTTAGTACTCTAAAAGCTTTGCTGACACTTGAATATCCTAGAAAAATTCCTTCATCAGCTTTGGGCTGGAAAACATGAAGTTGATCTTTCCTATTATTGTGTATGAAACATTTGCTCCAAAAGCATGAAAGTAAGAAACATTTGGTTTCCTTCCATTTCAAATTTCATAAGGAGTTTTCTCATGCCTTTTATTCATGAGAGCTCTGTTCTGTGTATAGCAAGCTGTGTTAACTGCTTCTGCCCAATATCTTTCAGGTAGTTTTGCTTCACAGATCATCGTTCTTTCCTGCTTCTTTGAGTGTTCTGTTTCTTCTTTCAGCTACACCATTCTGTTGAGGTGTTGCTGTAGCAGCGAGTTGGTGTAAAACACCATTTTCTTCACAATATTCAATAATCACATTGTTGAGGAATTCAGTTCCTTTATCTGATCGTATCTTCCCAACTGATACTCCTTTCTGATTCTAAAGTCTCTTGAGTAGTTCAGTAAGTCTTTGCTTGGTTTCACTTTTCTTGGTTAAGAAGATAACCCATGTGTATCTTGAAAAATCGTCTACTACCACCAATGTATATTTCTTTCCACTTATACTAATTGGTGTAATAGGCCCAAATAAGTCCATATATAGTAGTTCCAGAACTCTGGTTGTTGAATGCTGAGATTTAGTCTTGAAACTTGCTTTTGTTTGCTTTCCTTGTTGACACGCATCACATAAGCTATCCTTCTTATATGAGATTTCTGGTAGTCCAATGACTAGCTGTTTCTTGACAAGGGTGTTGATGTCATCAAAGTTTAGATGACTCAGTTTCTTGTGCCACAACCAACTGATTTCTGATTTGGTATGCACAAGCAAACAGGTTTCTGCAACGGCTGTTGTCCAATCTACAACATACATATTCTCTTTTCTTCTTCCGGCTAAAACAACTTGAAATGATGTTTCACTGACGACAATGCAGAAATCTTTATCAAAAGTAACTTTGTATCCCATATCACAGAATTGACTAGTGCTGAGCAGATTGTACTGTAATCCTTCTACATAAGATACATTCTTGATTGTTAGTCCATTTCTGATTAAGGTACCATACCCTTTGGTGTATCCAGGTTTGTATTTACTTCCAAAATTAACTTTTGGTCCATCCTTTGCAATAAAGTTACTGAGACAGTCCTTGCTCTTTGTCATGTGCCTAGAGCAACCACTGTCAAAGTACCATACATCCTGCAATAAAAATTAAACATTTTTAGGTACCCAACTCTGTTTGGGTCCATGGGGGTCGATTGTCAAATTACAACTCGGGAATATATCCTTAAGGTATTCTTCGGATATTGTTGCACTTGTTTTCATTTATGTAAGCCACACTCCCATAGTATCTATGCTTGGACTGTGTCTTATTTATATGATCTCTCAGATCATTTGACTGAAACTTATTTCCATGATGCTTTCTATTATTGAAACTTGAATAATAACCATCATTTCTTTTGTACTGAGGTCTATGTTGAGGACTGTAACGAGTCCTTTGTTGACCTTTGGGCTGAAACTTGTAATAAGTTTTTTGCTTGAAAAGATTGTTTTCATCAATTTGAATATTGCAGTCAGAGATATTCCAATCATCATCAGTTGTAAATAATCTGCCTTTCCCCCTGATTTTGTGAATCTTTGAATAATTAATATTCTTGGATTTACTATGACTGAAGTTTCTCCGGTTCTTGGCCTGATCAGCTTTAGTAGATTCAGCAGTAGATCTACTTTTTCTATTTTCATGATGTTTAGCTGATTTACCTTTTTGGTTGAACCTGTTGTTGTCTACAGCTGATCTTTTTGAAAATTGACGTTGAGGTTGACTTGATTCACGTTGAACTTGTTTCACTGGTTCAACATGCTTCTTAGTCTGAGGACATTGTTCAGCTATGAACTTAACACCAGTTTTGGTATTAGGTTCAGTTGCCTTACTCGTTCCTCTTTTCAAAGTTTGCTGTGTATCAAATCCTAAGCCAGTTCTATCTCCATATGGCTTACCAGATTTGAATCCGATTCTTTGAACTAGATCGAGCAAAAGATTCGCTTCTTTGCTTGATGATGCGAAGCGATCGACATCGATTCTTTCCTTTGTCAGTTCTGCTTAGTTTTAACATGTTCAATTCATCATTCAATCTTTTGACTTCTAGAATTAAAGATTCTTTCTCAGCTTTGATTGATTCATAACCACTTGTATGGTGACAAGTCGACTCATCAAATCATCAAAGTTTCTTCTAAAGAGTTTCTTGGATTGGAATCAATTTGTTGAAGAACATGCATTTTTCATGGAAATCTGAGCTGAGCTATATTTAGAATTTGATTCACATACCTCATTTGGATCTTCCATGTGTGCCATTAAAGCTGTGTCATCTGATAGCCTTTCAGTACCAGCTTCATAGTCTGACTTATCTCCAGCAAGGAGTGCTCTTCTGCCAATTCTTCTTTGCTGAGTCTTCTTGGTCAGTTCTGGACATTCAGCTTTGTAGTGTCCAGGCTTCTTACAGTTGAAACAAAGATACTCATCATCTTTTCTTTTCTCAGGAGACTTCTTGATGAACTTCTGGGTTACATGATGACCATGCTTCATCCTTCTGATTCTACTCATCATAAGTGCCATTTGTTTCTCCATTTCATCCAACTGTTGAAGATTGTTTGTGGATGTTTCTTGAGAATCATTTGATCTTTCTTTGCAAGTCTTTGTGGTTTTTGGTTCTTCCAGAGCATTGATTATTGCAGTTGTGCATGTAAAATCTTCACTGAATTCATAAGCTTTCAAATCTAAGAAGATTTTGAAGGAGTCCCCTATGTCAAGTCTTCTAGATTCTTCCATAGCAGTAACCTTCATCTTCCAGCACATTGTAATGCCTTCAAGATTCTTGTATTGATTACTTTCTTTGTGTATTCAATCTTGAGTAGGTCTAATTCATCCATGATAGCACTAAATCTTGTCTCCATTTGGTCAATGGTCTCTCCAGTTTTCATCTTGAAATTCTCAAACTTTTGTTTTGCAACTGAGATTTTGTTTTCCTTGATCGAGTCAGTTCCTTCACAAACTAGTTGAAGTTTGTCCCACATTTTTTTAGCAGTTGTGCAGTCTTTCACTTTTAAGTACATGTTGCTGTCAAGAGTTCTGAGGATAAAATCCATAGCAACATTGTTGAGATTGTTTCGTTTGTGATCATCACTGGTCCATTCAGCCTTGGGCTTTGGAACTCGAACTTGATCTTCACCAACAGTTTGCATATAAGTGATCTGAATTGGTCCATCAGTGAGTACGTCCATCATTTCATCATGAGTAGCAGCTAGAAAAGCCTGCATACGACGTTTATATTCATCAAATCTATCCATGTTGCACATAAGCATCTGTCTTGCATACTGATTGTTATCCATTGTGAGTAAGTAAGTGGCGATTGTATAAGGCGTAGAATCGAGCTTTCTTATGAGAACAACTAGAGGAGATTTAGAGCAAATGAGCTTTTTGGATTGTTAAAGAAACACTGCTCCGATACCAATTGTTGGTCCTTGGAAAGGCTAACACAAGTGTAGGGGGTGAATAAACTTGTCCCTAACTGGATTTAAAACAAATTAAGGTTCAGTTAAAACTTGTGTGGAGTTAAGTCGATCGAGGTGAGTTTAAGTCAAATTGACTTAAGCAAAAATCGAGCCAACGGCAGCCGGATATAATTCTAGCCTTTTTCTTGATCTTGTTATTCTATGTGAAAGTGAGTGTGTTAAACTGAATTCTGGTGAATGTCAGTCTGTGAGCTATGAGTTGTATAACAATCAATTCTCAGAAGGCTGTAGATAAATGCTAAGTAAATAAATAAGTGCGTAAAGTAAATGAGGCAAATATTATAGAGGTTCCAGGTGGTGTAATCCTGTCAGTCCTCTCTTCCCCTGTAGTGTAGGAGGAAAATTCCACTAGAACTTCTTGAGGTGAGCTGTTACAAAAATTCCTAAACAATAGTCCTTGGCTAATCCCTAGCTTCACTATCTAAACAGTTGTAGAATAGGTAGAATTCTTTGCTCTTCAATTGCTTGAACACTGGTCCTTGAAGGGTTACGTATGCCTCTTCTTCACCGGCCTACCACCACAAACACAATCTACCCGATCGCTTGTAACAAACTGTCCTTGCGCGAACCTTCCCGGCTTGCTTCACAGTCTAAACCTTTGATGTAGAATCAAAGTTGGGCTGAGAATCAATAAATTGATTCTTGTTTGTGGTTCTTCAAAGTGTCTGAATCTAGATAAATTCTGTGTAGCTTGAACACTTGAAGAAATTCTTAATATGGTCTTGTTATAGCGCAGAGATGATAGCAATTCGAATAACTAAGACTAGTGCACAAAAATGCTTGTTGATCTTAATAATTCTTTTTTTTTTTGTTCTTGGTGCAAAGTCCTCTATTTATAGTGTAAGGTACAACGTTCATCTTGTTTGAATTTGAATTGTATCAACGTCTATTTTGTAACGGCTATATTTTCTGACCGTTTTGATGTGTCAGTATTTCATCCAATAGCATTGCTTCCTTTAAAACGTTCGATCGCACTACTATCGGTTTGTTGGATGGTGACATATAAAGCGAGTTTCTTGATCGATTTTATCTGTGTTTATCGATTGTCGATTTCTTGGTGACTTGGAACATTGAATGAGATTTTACTCTTCTTCAAATATCAGTACTCCAGTTTACATCTGATTATAATTCACTTAATCAGAGTACACCATAAACAATTAAGAATTCATTGTCTTTATGATTCTTAGGTGTTCATACAAGATCCATAAAGTCAGTTCAGGTCACCACAAACTTGCCTGAAGTCTAACTTTATCGTCTCGACTTGTAATCTTCATAACTGAGTTTGAACCCTCAGTTCTTCAATCTTCTATAACTGAGTCTGTGACCCTCAGTTCTTTTATCTTCCAGATAAGCCAACCGAGTTTGTGTCCCTCAGCGAACTTATCTTCTTCAGTTTCATATTGGTGTATTCTGACTCAGTTTGTTTATCTTAACGATTTCCATTTTTCTAAATGACTTCCAGTTTTCAGTTTCACGACACACTAACTATTACAGTGCTTGTCTAATGTAACCTATACAAATATCAGACTCTAGTAAAACCTATACATTCAATTCTAGACATCTTTTAGCTTTTCACTATAACAGCTAGCTTCAGCACATCATCAATGAGGTTAAGATAATATTCTGAGTAAATATGATGAATTATCATCAAAACATAAATTTTATTTCCAACAATGTGTTTTTAGGATCAAGCGCTTACCGTTGTACTAAAACCAATTGGTGTTAGTAAATGTGCTACTTTATTTCCTTATACCACACCTTCACAGCGCCATGGGTCGAATGCACACAAGCGGGCAGAGTGCTGTATACCCAACAATCTCCCCCCCAGCACCTGCTACCCACTCAACCGTGGTTTAACATAGAATGTTGTTACCGGGATTCGAACCCATGACCTGCTCTGCTACCAATTTTTAGGATCAAGCGCTTACCGTTGTACTAAAACCAATTGGTGTTAGTAAAGGTGCTACTTTATTTCCTTATACCACACCTTCACAGCGCCATGGGTCGAATGCACACAGGCGGGCAGAGTGTTGTATACCCAACACATGATAAACTGGATTTTGTGCAAGGAAAGATGCACTGGTATTATCACACCACACAGTAGGTCTGGCAACAAGTCTTACCTGAAGTTCAGCTAACAAATAGGTGATCAACTTGATTTCTGCAGTGAGATTAGATAGTGCTCTGTACTCTAATTCAGTACTGGACCTAGACACCACATCTTGCTTCTTTGAGCTCCATGAAACAAGAGAATTCCCAAGAAAAACCCATTAGCCTCCAACAGATTTCCTATCAAAAGTAGATACCCCCCAATAAGCATCAGAAAAACCAACAAGACTGAGGCAATCAGCTGGTTTAAAGTGCAAGACATGTTTCAATGTCCCACTAACATATCTCAGCAGCCTTTTGACACATTTCCAATGCTCCAAATGGGGAGTTTGCATAAACTGACTCAGATAGTTGACTACAAAGGTGATATCAGGCCTAGTACATGTCAAGTACTAGAGTCCACCAATTGCACTTCTATATAAAGTTACATTTCTAAATATTTCCCCTGGGGCTTCTTCAAGTTTCTTACCAGGTACAGTGGGAGTAGGACAGGATTTAAGTGAGTCAAAACCCAATTTAGCTAAAAGTTGAGCATCATATACTATGCTTGATTAAGAAATAGACCTGATGCATCCCTTTTAACCTGCATACCAAGAAAGTGGGACACTGGTCCTAGATTATTTAAAGCAAATTTAGCATCCAACATATGGATAAATTTGTTAATTATAGGAGTAGAACTTCCTGTAACCAAGATGTCATCCACATAGACCAAAACAATAAGTATATACCCAACATTTCTGAAGTTGAACAATGAGTTATCACAAGTAGACTGCTTGAAGGACCAAGAAAACATTTGGGACTTAAGAGCCTCAAACCAAGCTCTAAGAGCTTGTTTCAATCCATAGAGAACTTTTTGGAGTTTACAAATATAATGAGGCCTGGCAGGATCAACATAACCTTCAGGTTGAGTCATGTAAACAGGCTCTTTGAGGGGGCCATTAAGAAAAGCATTATTAATATCTATTTGATTTATGGGCCAGTTGTAAGTGACTTCCAGGGCAAGCACTATTCTGATGGTAGGGGCTTTGGCCACTGGGCTAAAAGTTTCTGTAAAGTCCACCCATATGTTTGACTGAACCCCTTGGCCATCTACTTCCCACCACTGTATACTGTGTTGATGGAGGCACCAAAATCCAAGTATCATTCTTCTTCAAGGCCTGATATTCATCCTCCATAGCACCTCTCCACTCAGCACTAGACAAAGCTTATGCCACACTTGCAGGTTCAGTAGGTGTGACAACTACTGAAATAATTTTAGGCTTAAAGATGCCTTGTTTGGCTCTAGTGATCATGGGGTGAGTATTGACCAGTTTAGGGTTTGGAGGAGGAGTTGGTGTGAATTGTGGAGATGGTGAGGGTGTAAAGTGAGGCACAGGACTAGGAGACATAGGAGATAGGGAAGGATGAGACTGGGGAGATTCTGAAGAATCTGGGGAAGGAGCTGGTGAAGGTGTAATGACATTAGGTGTTTGGTGCATTATGTTTGGTGTAGTGATAGTAGATGCTTGGTGCATCATGTCTGGTGAGTGTGAGTGGAACTATGAGAGACAGATTGTGTATGGGTGTTAAAAATAGCTGCAGGTGTAACACCCCGATTTCCAATCCCGTCGGCCGCCGGTATTGGTCACCGCGGTGCCACCCTCACGACACACAGTCGTGGCAGTAATATCCAACATTCCACGACAGAGAAATAAACATCCACCATTCATTATATAAAAAGAAATGTTAAATTAAGTGCAATCTCCTGAAGAAAATGAAAATATACGGAAACGTCAGTAAAATTTTAAAGTTTCGAAAATCCAGTAAAGTGGAAACATAAGACTGCGACTACGTGTCTCTCGAAACCCCACGACACCCCAGCAATAAGCAATCATCCAAAGAAAACACCTGCTAAGAATCTGCTCCCCATAAATGGATCATAGCAAGGTCAACCAAAAGTAAAAACGTCAACTATAAAGTTGAGTAAGAATATATTTAGTATATATAAAACAGAAGACGACTAAAAGTTGAGTAAAAATTTCCAACCATATGCCAAAAACCAACCCATGAAAAACAAAAACAAAAAAAAACAAAACATCACAACTATCTATACCTAAAGGTCCCGAATGTGCACATCCCTCAAAAGGGTAAACCCCTAAAGAGGAGGATCCTAAAAGTCATCCAATGGTACCATTAACTAAATGGACCATCACGTACTGGGGTGCAAGGAAACCTTCCCGGGTTCCCGGCTTCGGGTGCTACCATATCCGGCCCGACCATACCAATGTCTGCAACTCCCCAAATACGTTAAGGTCATTGAAGTCGTAAGGAAACCTTCCCGGGTTCCCGGCTTTAGGTGCTACCCTATCCGGCCCAACCACTATGGGTCTACAAACTTCAATGCCTAAAATCCAAATCCCACAGTGATGTCAATATCCTTGACTCATCAAACATGACTTCCAAAACTTGTTCATAAGGTTGAACAACAACTAACAAGGAAAGGAAGGCAAAACAAACTGGACGCCCGTTTGGAAGGCTGGACGTCCGTCCAAAAACTCTACTGGATGCCCGTCCAAAAACTCAGACGCTCGTCCACCAAAAACTGTTACATCCTAAATCAAATTTAACAACTCGGACGCCCGTCCCGATAATCCAGACACCCGTCCACCAAAAACTGTTACATCCTGAATCAATTTTAACACCTCAGACGCCCGTCCAGATAATCCAGACGCCCGTCTGAAATGTACCCAAGGCAGACGCCCGTCCATATGAATTAGACGCTCGTCCATCCTGGGTTTCGACTAGAACCCTAGACCCTTCAATACGATTTTCACCTCGATTCACAACCAACACCAGCAATAAACAACCGATGCAGCACAGAGAACTTCATGAAACAAAATACCATATCATCTATAGACTTTAACCAAAGCGAAAACACACTACTATGGGTGCTTAACATCTCAAAATCCTTTTCCCAACATAACCACAATTACTTTATCATACAATGATACCATTAACACAGATTTGCAGAACAAACATACATGTTTGGGACGTCTTTCCATGACCAAAACTATTATGAAAATCATAGTAACTTCTCACATATATCTGCCACTACGTATACTAACATAACCATAAACCAACGTTGCATTTTCAGCCCCAAAATGTTATTTAAAACTCATGACGAACAAGCGTAAACGCAAACCATGGAAATATTTTTACCGGTAACGTTGCACTTCTTGAAAACCTTTTTGCTAACAAGCTAGAATCGATCCTCTACGAAGCCCGAATCTATAAAAAGAAGGAAGGGCATTAATCACCACACAATCCTAGTGAATCACAAAGGTAGAACCCAAGATTCAAACCACCCCCCTCCAAACGCATAAATGGATCGGCCATGGCCTTTGGCCAGCCGATCATCATGCTCGATTTGTAGGGGGGAAAAAACGATGCTTACCGATGACGACGGCGAATTCCTCAACACCAAGGAGAAATTTTTCTCTCCTTCTTCCTCACAAGAAAGTCGGCGGCAAGGGGGAGGGTTTTGGGTTTCACGCTGCTCTTTGGGGAAAAAGGAAGGAAAAGGATTAAAATCCTTTTAATTGCCAAAATAAGGGATTTGGAGAAATCTTTTCTTTTCTTTTAATTAAGGAGAATTAAAGAATTATAAAAATCCTTTATTTAATTATTAATTAACTCTTCCATTTAATTAATAATCAAATAATCTCCCAAAATTGAATCCTTCACCGATTAGTTAGAAAGCCAAAATTTCGGGATGTTACAGCAGGGATACCTGATTGAACTGCTGGAGTGTCTGTACTGTCACAGGAGTATGATAAATGTCAGTCTTCCTGGATTGGAGAGTCATAAGAAACTGACTAGATAGACTCATCAAGGATATTCACAGCTCTATGGGGACCTTGATTGAAACCACTAGCAAAGGGAAATACAGACTCATCAAAGATAACATCTCCAGTTACATAGATTCTACCACTCATATCTAAACACTGGTACCCCTTATGCACATGACTAATGCCCAGATTTACATATTTTCTGGAATGAAACTGAAACTTGGTTGACTGGAAAGGTCTAAGGTGGGGTTGACAAACACATCCAAAGACTTTAAATTGTTTGTAATTAGGTTTAGTTTTGTATAGACACTCATGAGGGGAAAGATCATGTAAGATAGGAGTTGGAAGACTGTTTATGATCATAGCAGCTTGCTGAAAGCTATGCCACCAGAAATTCAAGGGCATTGAGGCCTGTGCCATGAGGGTAAGCCCTAATTCCACAATATGTCTATGTTTTCTTTCTGCCCTTCCATGATGTCCATGAGCAGGGGGCAGGGGTGTCTGAACAAAATGCCTTGTTCCTTTAAGTAAGGTTCAATACTTCTATATTCACCCCCCCCATTCAGACTGTATACACTTAATAAAAGTAGAGAATTGAGTTTCAACCATTTTGTGGAACTATTTAATCACATTATATACTTCAGACTTTTGTTTTAAAGGAAACAACCAGGTATATCTGGTATGATCATCTAGAAATTGCACATAGTAGGAAAAACCACCAGTATATCTAATTAGGGAAGGCCCCCACACATCAGTATGAACCAAATCAAATATATGACTAGCATGAGAATCAGACAAGGTATGAGGTAAGACATGAGACTTGCCAAACTGGCAGGATTCACAAAACATCAGCTTTTCATTTGAGGAAACATTACAATATTTGTAGAACTTGATTCAAGATCCTTTGAGAAGGATGTCCTAGTATCCTATGCCATACATTATGGTCTTTATTGACATAACAGACTGGACTCTACTAGAATCAACAAGGAAAGCAGAAGATGACTTGACTTGATTGGATTGAGGGGAGCTCCTGACATTCTCAAGTTGATTGCCCATCTTGTACAGACCACCCTCCAGAGTTCCTATGAGAAGAGGCATCCCTATTTTATTGGCCTTGACAATACAAGAAGAGTCAGTAAACTCAATAATAACATCATTATCACAAGCAAGTTTAGAAACACTAAGGAGATTTTTAGTGATTGCAGGAACATGAAGCATGGAATTCAGTTTTAAAGAGTGAGGTGAGTATGTGATTGGGATGTTAGACTTGCCAATGGGAAGGATATGGAGTTGCTCACCATTACCTACTCTAAGTGTGTCAGAACCTGGGTATCCACTGCCGAGATGAAGGTTATTCAAGTCCCCTGTGACATGGTTGGTGGCACCACTGTCCATATACCAAGAAGAATATGATATAGATTGTGGAGTGGCAATATATGCAGTAGGTCTTGGATTCCCTTGATTTCCAGTAGGCATTGAACTGTTGTTGTTGTTACTAGGTCCAGTAAAGTTGACATCAAATTTGTACCAGCACTCTAGGACTGTATGTCCATTTTTGCCACATAAATGACACACAGCCCTATAGTTAGAGTTTGACCTGCCTCATCTTCCACCTCTGGATCTACCACCTCTATTTCCTTCCCTTCCTCTGTTAGAATTCTGATACCGGGGTCTATTATCTGAACCATTTGTGCCCCTGGGATGCATCTAAGCTAAGTTTAAGGAAGGATTCACAACAGATCCAGGGTTAAACCTGGAAATAAGCCTTTCATGAGTAAGTAACTGGGACTGCACTTCTTGCCAGCTCATAGAACCTACCCTTGCAGTGATATTCACAATGACACTTTCATAATCCCTGTCAAGGCCACTAACGACAGCTAAAATAAGTTCGGATTTGGACAAGGGGTACCCTGCTACAAGTAATTTGTCTGAATATGACTTCATTAGGGCCAGATTATCACTCATTGAACGATTTCCTTTTTCTGTTTTGGTTAATGTTGTCTTATACTCCAACATTCTTGCATCCGAGTGAGATTTAAACAATGTCTCCAGTGTATTCCAGATCTCATAATAAGTAGTGCATCCAATCACCTCAGACAAGGCTTGCTCAGTCATAGAACTAAGCAGCCAACCCATTAACAATGAATATGTAGAATCCCATTGTTCAATTGCTGCAGATGTGTGAAAATTCAACCCAGAAGACAAAGAACTGGGCCTAGGTACAATACCAAATAAAAACCCTTCTAGTTTGTACCCTTTAATAATAGGAAGAATTGTATATTTCCACAACAAGTAATTCTCCCGATTGAATTTAACAGTGCAAGTAGATCGAAGTATAGAGGTAGAATCACTAGTATGCACACTAGGAAGTAAACTTGGAATGGAAACAGGGTTGGTGGGCATGATAGTACCAGGAATTGAGATGGTGGGGACATGAGAAGGAGTTGCGGCAGAATAAATCGGAGAGTATGAGGCTCTGGCGTGAAGCATAGAACTCGCCATGGTTGGGAATTGTGGGAACATCGCTGCTGACTATGTCTGTGTAGGATAAGCTGCAGAGGAGGTAATAGAGCTTACAGTGATAAATGAAGCTGGTGTGGAAGAACCTGACATAGCCGGAGCTGAGCTATATGTGGCAACTGTGGTTGTCGTCGTAACTGTTGTCGGAGGTGCCGTCGACGCTATTAACCTGGCTCTGCTACCAACTTAAACAAACTGAGAGAAGAACATTTCATTAATTCATTGTTCTAAATATTTTCTCAACATACATCTGCAGCAATCTTATACCAAGCTTTCTTGAAGAAAGGTTCAGCCAATCTAACAAACTACTAGAATCTACTAACAGATAGATAAGAGCTATTAGTATAGCCATATGATCAATGATGACATGTACTGTCCAGATTATGCCACATCAACATCTTTAGATGTGTTTATTAACAAATGCAAAGCAAATGCGGCATTTGATGCAATATTTAAAGAAATACATAGTTACCATACAAAGAAAAAAGAAGAACAAAAATATTCCATCTGCTTTGGTAAGTCTCTTTTACCAAACGTACATTTCGTTTATTAGTGTGTATTAGATTTGGTTACTAAACAGAATTTGTGTGGCGTTTCATGCATCTAGATTTCCATGACATGCTGTAAGACTTCCCATTTTTAACCTTTCGTTTATTAGTGTGTATTAGCTCCCGAATTTGTGTGGCGTTTCATGCATCTAGATTTCCATGACATGCTGTAAGACTTCCCATTTTTAACCTTTCGTTTTTTTGAAAGGTTAAACTAGCTCCGCGCCCTCGTTAATGCATGAGAGTCTACGAAGACCCATCTTTGTTGACACTTAACACACAGCTTCCCATGGTTTGCCTGAATACGTTGAACACCATCAAAAAGAAAACCTACCTACCAACTGTTGGGTAAAATTATCATTTAGCATGCTTACAAAAATTAATACAAAGATATGCATATGAACACAAACACACAATTCATATGCAGTTAAGGAGACAAAATGAAACAAGGAAACTTACGGATTGAGGTGAGTGTAACCCTCTATTGTTAAGACTAATTTGCACTGAATTTGTTCTCACAGTTATTACATGAGTCGTCTCCAAAAATACAACACACTTACATCGAACAGAAGCGACATACTCGCATGGCCGATCCACTCATTAGGCGGGCTAGGCGACCGCCGAAGGCCCACCGTTAGGGCGGCACCCCAATTACGTGTTTTGCTTAAAAAATGTAATTCTAATGCACTACGTAATTATTTTGGCACCACATTTTACATGTGAACATAGTACCAGAAGTAAAAAGTGGGGTGCCTTTAGAATTGCCCCAAAAAAATTGTGTATGTCCAATCTAAATCAGCCCAATATAATTTGTTTAAAAAATTAAAGGCCAAATGACCAAAAAATAAAATAAAATTCTAAAATATAAAATAAAATCCTCAGCCCTTATAATGTGTATTAATAATAATAATAAAAATTATCAAAACAATAGAAAGCCAAAAAGAGACCAAACGTGCTAAATGGCCAAAATACGTTTGAATGAGTTGGTCATGATATCGATTGAGAAGAATATGGTTAATAACATTGATAATTCTATTTTGATTAGTGATTTCGCATCTAAATGTGTCTTAAGAACGATTTGAAGTAGTAATTTGTCAGTATGTTTAGTGTATACGTCTGAATTTGGATTTTATTTTAAAATATTCCAGAAAATAGATGTTGAATTACTATTTTATAGGTATGTTCTCTAGCTATCAAGGAATTTGAATTTGTATCTACTGATCATAAAAGCATGATGTTGAAATAATATTTTGTTTGTAAAAAAAAAAAAAAACAACAACAACCTTCAAACTAAAAAGGCCTCTTCCGAGCGAAGTCGTCGAATGCCCCGAAAATTTTAGGGCCGACCTTGTGTGGAGGAAAATAGTAAGATAAGTTTTATATTTTGTCACATGTACAAATAATTCACTGGATGAAGTTGAGGGGAAATTTAGATTTCTTTGGCTTTATGTCAAAGAAACTTTATTTTAAGTAAAACTTAATTTTGTTTAATTTTTTTTTGGCATTTTTCTTCTAAAAATAATAATTGACATAGTACAGTATAACATCGATAAATAAATAACATCGCTAAATAAATAATTTTATCTGGTCCTGACTTGGGCAAAATAGCTTAAAATAATATTCGATAAATAAATAACCACGTTAAAAGAATATTTTTTTCCGGTCCTGAGGGTATTAATTTATCGAAGTTACACTATAGTCACACTAATAATAAGATAGTTTTCCCAATCCTTGAAAAACACTATTGGTGCTCCACTATCAAGAGAGAAGAGAGGAGAAATTGTTTTCATATTAAGTCATAGGGTATAAAAGTTTAAAATTACGTTTTTTCTTAAAACATTCAAGCAAACAATTCAGGACGAATGTTTGGCGTCCGCTAGCCACTCCGAGGAGATAAACCCGGGAGATATCGGCATCTTGATAATTTATGTGAAATTCTATCTCTATTCATTTAACATGTATTTAATATTCCGAAAAATCGACTTGAGATTAATTGGTATTTTCCTATTTTATTTCTAGCAAAAAAGAAGAATAATTTAAAGGATTTTGTCTATAGATTTTAATTAATTAGTATGAAAGGGAATTATTACCCAAAATTACTCGTTATTTACGCGGCAGGAAGAAAAGGGGAGAACAAAAACTTCAATCGTGAAGCTTAACGGTTGATAATTTGTGCAGACCACAGTAGAAAAAAATGATCACCGCGAAGATAAGATCGTTTGGATAATAACCGTTTGCGAATCAGTAAGTTTTTCCTCCTTGCCCAAAATCTAGATTTCTTGTGTTCTTGAGAGAAAAGCGTGGGTTTTGTGGGCTAGATAGGTTGCCTAATCGTAGTTCGCTGCTTAATTATCATAGGTTATTCGTAGAAATGATTTGGGTTAAAAATTCAAGGCTCTTGCTTTCAATTTCGCTTCTAAAAACGCTTTTGGAATTGCTAAGGTAATGGTGTTCTTAAAGAGATTGTATGTGTTCAACCATATTTAAGCATGTTATTGTTGTCTTTTCTTTTTTCTTTAAGTTTTGCTCTTCTAATTTGATGTACATTGTTGATTTGTTGTTAACCTTTTTTTTTTGGTGATGTATTAAATGTTGCTCTGAATACTGCCGAAGGAAAAGGGGCATGATGTGGTCCACTTGCTGTGTGTTGCCGAAGGAAAAAAAAAAGAGAGAGAGAGAGAAAAAAAATAAAAATAAAAGGGACAAGTAGTTAAACAAGAACAGGTTGTGTTTAAATGTTATATAAATAAAATAAATTTGAAGCTGAATAGATGAAAGAGGAGCAGTAGAGAAAAAAGTTAAACAAAAACAAAGGTAACATATGTGATTATTTACACGATCTATATCAATATTTATTTGAAAATGTAATTTAACCCGATTATCCGAAAAATACACTTAAAACCCGGTTTTGACCCGATCTACATCCGCAAGAAAAAAACGCGTTCGGTCGCAACAAACTTCCCGCAAATTGCTCTAGGTGTAAATCTCTATCTCCTTTATCTCATCAAGCTTCCACCCTAACCTACAATTTCTGGAGATTGGTTTCTAATGCACCCGATTCTCCGGGTATGATCTTCAGTTTCTTTTTAATTGGTATAGTTATGTGTTTTTATGAGTATTAAAATTAATAATTCGTGCATCATTTGTAATTTTAGCGATTTCTTTTTGCAGAGATCGTTTTCAGATTATAGTAAGGTTGACGATTTCCATTCAAGTTCAATCAATTGTGGAGAATATCTAAGAGTAATACTTCATGTTTTTTTTAATCGGGATAGTGGGCTTGGAAGACAATGTGAAGATAAAAAATGTGAAAAAGGACACAGGCACTTAAAACATGTAATTCAGGACAATTTGCACTAAAAAATATACTAATATACCCCTAGTATGTTTGTTTCAAATTAATGGGTGGTTGTTCCGAAATTTTAGCAACCAGTAACAACAACTTTCATTCGGATCAAGTAGAGATTCAAGCTACATCATCAATGGCCAGAAAATTAAAGATTTACCACCTGATGTGTCTTGGAGTGTGTGTGTGTGTATATATATTGGTTTTGTGAAGATGGCAAAAGATTGTTTCCACTGTTTGAGTCCATGTATTTCATACTTCACATTCTGGAAAATTAAAGTGATGAATATTGTAACGCCCCGTTTCCAGACACCGAGTCCTTATCCGGAAAGAGTGCTCGGCACAAATATTATTAAATAAATTCAATAATATATGTAAGCCTTACGTCATACATCAGAACTAAAACGACGCGGAAGATAAAACGACTCGGGAAAAATAAAAGATCGAGCACACGGTTTTCAATGTTGTAAAACTAAATCCAATATAGAGAACTAAAACATCCAACATTAAATCCAAAAGAATTCAAACGGAACTAATCCAAAAGAAGGACAACATTGTTTGAACTTGAATCAACAACTTTATTGAAGGAATCAAAACTAAAAGAAACTAAGTCTTCAAGAGCTCCATCTCACACGTCTCCGTCAATGAACTCATCATCATTAGCAACATGTTCATCTTCTTTGGGGAAAGAGAAAGACAAACAAAAGTAACGGGGTAAGTACATAAGTACTTAGTAACGCGTAGAAGATCGTATAACGTCGGTCTCATAAAAAAATAAAAGCAACACCGTCTTTTATTAATTCATTCCGTTATTAACCCTAGCTAACTATCATATTATGTTCATAACATAACATGAGGTTCTAAAGTTATCTAGCTTAGCTCAAGTTTGTTACATCATGAATAACAAGGGCACTACGCCTAGTAATAGGATGTACTAGGATAACTGGGTGCAACCTACTTAGAGACACGCTCTAGTAGCCCTAGGAATATCTGAGTCCCGATAGTGTGATGACCGGCAGAGTGCACCAGACGCTTTATCTAGCTAATCGATTGACCGGCGTGGGTACAGTCTACTTTGTCTGGTCAGAGAACACATCGCGATATTGTACTATGCCTTACCAAGCATTGCATGATGTTTAAAATTATTAATCTAACACATACGTTTGATTAGATGTTTAACTAGCCACCTAAGTTGATTCACATAAAAGGCTCACCTATCAGTCTACTCCATCTTCTTAAGACCACTTGACTCTAACAACCCTAACACATACACAGACATCGATAAACCCTAGCTTATCGAAGCACAAGGCAAATTCAAAGCTTTCGACGGTCCCACATTTCATCTTTTGAGGGAATCCATATGGTGCCGGAAATAAACGCATCAAAAGCTAATTCAAGGCTTTGTCACATAAGGTTAAGCAGTAAAAACATGATTATGAAGCCTGAAACCAAGCTGACACAATAAAACAGTAAAACGGACTAAACAGGTCAAACGCCCGTTTGCCTCCATGTAAACGCCCGTTTGCCTTGAACGAGCGTCCACAAATCCCCAAACGCCCGTTCATGAAAATCATCCACATCCTGTATCTAAACCAAACCCTCAAACGTCCGTCCGTAATACCCAAACGCTCGGTTGAGCTGCTGCTATCGCAAACGCCCGTTTGCCCTGGTGCAAACGCTCGTTTGCTTGGGTTTTTCCCCAGAAATGTGCAACCTTCAAAACACGATTTCTAACCCAAATCCAACCCAAAATCCAACCAAAGCAGATTCAAAACCACGAAAATAAGCATACAAATTGCTCTATAACTTTATGACACCTTAATCATACGATAAGAACACCACGTTACCTTAATTGCGTGGTACAACGATCCAAAGCTTCAACTCGTCAAAAGTTTAACCTTTAACTCCAAACCTATAAACGATCAATCCAAAGACGATCACTACGATGTTTATACTCAGAAAAACACAGCTAGCAATGATGATGAACAACCCTAATGACAAGAACAAGGAGGGAAAAACTTACGTTAACGGATTTAGGGATTGTTGATATCAAAACGATCCTCGTCTCACGGTGATCCTTTCTCCCTTGAGATGTCTGCATTTTTTAATCAACGGATTATCCTAGAGATTTGAAAACCTCTTCTCTCCCTTTTTTCTCAAAACTTGCGCCTCCCAGTTTGTATTTTACGTAAAACAACAACTAGGTTAATTTAGGATTAGTTTTCCTTTTATAATCCCAATTAAATCTAATTATTCCTTATTAATTAAATCCAATTAATCCTTTTCCTTTTCTTTTCCTTTTTTCATTTAATCCTTTAAAACAAAACCAAATATTCAGATTTTTCGTGGAAAGACAAGGATGCCCTTTTAGAAAAATCGGGATATTACATTCCTCCCCCTTAAGAGGATTTTCGTCCTCGAAACTAGATCGTACCTGGTAGATGATGGAACTCTGGGAACTCGTTGAACATGTCCGCTTCCACTTCCCAAGTGGCTTCCGTCGGTGCATGATTGCTCTATTGCACTAACACTAACGGGATCACTCGCCTCTTTATCATCTTTTCCTTCCTATCCAGAATCTTTATCGGCTTCTCCACGTATGAAAGATTATCTTGCAACACTTCCGGATCAATCTCAGATTCCACGTCCACTTTAGATAGACACTTCCTAAGCATCGATACATAGAAAACATTGTGGACTCTAGACATCGACTCTGGTAACCGAAGTCTATAAGCCAACTTCCCAACTCTTTCGATGACATCAAAAGGTCCTACATACCTTGGACTTAGCTTTCATTTCTGTCCGAACCTCTTGACACCCTTCGTTGGAGACGCTCGAAGGTAAACTCTATCCCCGACCTCAAACTCTAGCGGTCTTCTTCTAACGTCGGCCCAACTCTTTTGACGATCTTAAGCGGCCTTCAGATTCTTCCTTATCAACTCGATCTTCTCCTTGGCTTGTTGAACCATCTCCGGCCCTGTGATATGTTTCTCTCCCACTTCATCCCAGTAAAGTGGAGTTCTACATTTCCTACCGTACAAGGCCTCAAAAGGTGGCATACCCAAACTAGCATGGTAACTATTGTTGTAAGCAAACTCAGCCAAAGTGAGGTAATATATCCATGATCCTCCGGCATCCAAAACACAAGCTCTAAGCATATCCTCGAGAGTCTGAATTGTTCTCTCTCACTGCCCATCCGTCTGCAGATGAAACGTTGTACTTAAATCAGTCTTCGTCCCAAAAGCTTTATGTAAACCCTTCCAGAAGCGACTGATAAATCTGCTATCCCTGTCGGATACAATAGATAAAGGCTCACCATGAAGCTTCACTATATTGTCGATATACATAGTAGCGAACTTCCTTATAGGCATGTCCACTTTATATGGCAAGAAATGGGCTGATTTTGTATGTTTATCCACAATCACCCAAATCATGTCATGACCGCCCTTCGTCTTAGGCAAACCGATGATGAAATCCATCGTGATATTCTCCCATTTCCATTCCGGTATCTCCAAGGGTTTCAACAAACCTCCTGGCTTTCTGTGTTCTGCTTTCACTCTCTGGCATGTATCACATCTTGCCACAAACTTTGCGATCCCTAACTTCATACCAGGCCACCAATATCTCTCCTTGAGATCTCTATACATCTTAGTGGCTCCTGGATGTACCGCAAAAGCAATCTTATGAGCTTTATCCATAACCTTCTCCCTTAGGCCATTCACATCAGGCACACATAAACGGTCTCCGTACCAAAAATGACCACTCTTGTTCAAATGATAACCCACTGTAGGTTTCTCTCGAGCTACTCGCTTCAAATCAATCAACACCGGGTCTTTATCTTGCTTAGTCAGAATCTCATCTAGCAATTCTGACCTTGCCATCAATGGCGCCAAATTATGAGCTTCACCCTTCCTTTCAATCACTTGAATCTGCATCCTATCCAACTGATCCACAAATTCTTGCAAGGTAGTGATAGCATTAACCGCTCTCCGGCTAAGTGCATCAGCTACAATATTCACTTTACCCGTATGGTATTGAATGTCCAAGTCGTAATCTTTCACGAACTCCAACCATCTTCTTTGTCTCATGTTCAGATTCTCCTGAGTAAAGAAGAACTTAAGACTCTTATGATCCGTGAAGATCCTTGCCTTGACA
This sequence comes from Gentiana macrophylla, assembly GCA_026214975.1. Taxonomy (NCBI): domain Eukaryota; kingdom Viridiplantae; phylum Streptophyta; class Magnoliopsida; order Gentianales; family Gentianaceae; genus Gentiana; species Gentiana macrophylla. Next base: position 73,849,801 of record CM047812.1, read on the forward strand.
CCATACAAATAGTGTCTCCAAAGCTTCAGAGCAAACACCACTGCTGCCAACTCCAAGTCGTGTGTAGGGTAATTCTTCTCATGCACCTTTAACTGCCTAGATGCGTAAGCAATTACCTTTCCTGATTGCATCAAAACACAACCCAAACCTTGACCCGATGCATCTGTATATACATCATAGTTACCAAAGACCTCCGGTAATGCTAACACAGGTGCTGTGGTCAACTTTTCTTTCAAAATCTGAAAGGCTTCCTCACATTCATTGGTCCACTCATACTTAACGTTCTTTTGAGTAAGCCTCGTGAGAGGTGTAGCTGTCTTAGAGAAATCCTGCACAAACTTCCGGTAGTACCAACTAAACCCAAGAAACTTCTTATCTCAGCATCGGCGTCGGTATAGGCCACTTAGAAACGGCTTCTATCTTCACTGGATCCACCTTAATACCTTCTCCAGAAATTATATGCCCCAGAAAACTAACTTGGTCCAACCAAAACTCGCACTTAGAAAACTTGTCATACAATTTGTTCTCCTTTAAGGTCTGTAGAACCATCCTCAGGTGTTCTTCATGCTCTTTCTCATCCTTAGAGTATACCAAGATATCGTCTATGAAAACTATCACAAACTTATCAAGATAAGGCATGAAAACTCTTTGCATCAAGTCCATGAACTTCGATGGAGCATTAGTGAGTCCAAACGGCATGACCAAAAACTCATAATGTCCATATCTCTCGCATCTTGAAGGTCGCTCTTAGGTATATCGACACTGGATCTTTGGTGATGATAACCGGACCTAAGATCAATCTTAGAGAACATCTTCTTACCTTGCAACTGACTGAACAGATCATCAATCCTTGGTAAAGGATACTTATTCTTGATCGTCAGTTTATTCAACTCTCTGTAGTCGATGCACAAACGCATACTCCCATCTTTCTTCTTCACAAACAAGACCGGTGCTCCCCATGGTGATGTACTTGGCTGGATGATGTTTTTTCTCTAGCATCTCCTTAAGCTGAGTTTTCAACTCTTTCAACTCCGCTGGTGCCATCCTATAAGGTGCTTTAGCCACTGGTGATGCTCTTGCGATCAATTCGATCTCGAACTCTATGGCCCTATCAGGCATATGTCCAGGCAAATCTTCCGGGAAAACTTCAGGAAAGTCCTTAACTACATGAGTCTCTCCTAACTCGGGGCTATACTTTTCCTTATCTAATGTATAAACAACGAAACCCTGGCAACTCTTCTTCAAAGCTCTAAGGGCTTTAACTGCTGAGATAATCGGATGATGACCCTTGCTAGGCTTGTAAACATTACCCTGAAACGTCTTAGCTGATTTTCCTGGGGCCTTAAAGATCACCCTCTTACCCCTACAATCCAAGTAGACATAATTCTTGGACAACTAGTCCATACCCAGGATAACATCAAAATCCGAGAAGTCCAACACCGTCAAAGCATGCTGGCACTTGTAAGTCCCAACTCTACTATCAAATTGGGGTGTGACTTGAGCACATCTAGTAATTTTGCCCAAAGGTGTGGTTATACTCAAAGGTCTCTCCAATTCCTTAAGAGGTAGGTTTAACTTCTTAGCTATCTTAGAGGAAACAAAAGTCCCCGAAGCTCCAGTATCAAACAGAGCTGAAACTGCTAGATTATCTATGATTACGGTACCTAACAAGTGAATCAATTTAAGTACAAATATATAATATCATATTCGTGCTATATCATATTAAATATCTATAATAAACACAAACACTGAAAAGTACCTGTCACCACAAGGTCATCTAACTCTTCCGGTTCTTGCATCCACATTTGCAAAGATATCGAATCAAGTGCAGTACCCATGGCATGATTACCCTGCTGGTTACCTCGTCCTCCTGCCTGATTACCCTGAGAGAGCTTCTTAGGACACGCTTTTGAGTAATGTCCCACTTCCCCACAGTGGAAACAACTCAAACTACCTGCCATGCACTCTTCTGTATATGTCTTGTTACACTTAACACAAACCGATGGCATTCCACTTGCTGAACTCTTCGTGGCTGGATTTCCCGTCCTCTTAACACTCTGCTGCGGTGCTCCTCTATTACTTCCCCGATAATTTGAGAAAGACCTCTTATCTCCAACTACAACCGTCGGTTTACTAGCAAATCTTTCCGCAATCAAAGCTCTATCCATGACGCTTGCCATGCTGGTAGGTCTATCTCCTAGCATGCCCTTTGCCATTTCATGTGACAATCCTTCCATAAACTTGTCAATCTTCTTCTATTCACTCCTCATGATTTCAGGGTAGAATCTGCAGTTCCTCATGAAATTTCTAGAGTACTGAGTCACTGTAGTGTATCTTCCTTGTTTCAAACTCAGAAACTCATTAGCCTTTGCATTCTGTGCTGTTCTAGGAAAGTATTCCTTGTAGAACAGATCTTTGAACACTGCCCAATCCGTGATCCTCGGATTAACTTGCTCATAAGCTTCCATCCAACTTTCTGCATTTCCTGCCAACAAGGATATTGCTAACTGAGCCCATTCAGATTCTGGATCTTTCACATTTCTGCATGTTCTTTCAAACCCACGAATCCATAAATCTGCTGCTGCTGGCTCAACATTGCCAAAGAATTCTGGCACCCTATGCTTCTTCATCTTATCATGCCAATCCACTTGCCTGTCTTAACCCCCAAACTGATGATGTTGTACCGGCTGCTGAACTGGTGGCCGGAGCATCTGATACTGTGGTTGAGGTTGTTGAACCTGTTGTTGGGGGTGAGTCTGTTGCGGATAGGTGTTGCCAGGTGCTACAAAAGTATCAGATCTAGGCGGTGGTGGAGGTAGAACCGTTGGCTGAGGTGTAAAACTTAGTGGTGTGGGAGAAAACACTGATGCATGTGGACGACTGAAAAACTGACTAGCCGGTGGCACAGACGCTTGCTGAGGTTGCACAGAAACGGTTGGGAAAGTACTCACCGGTGGATGAGAAAGTCCTAATCCTGTCCAGCTTGTGGTCATTGGAGGCACAGACACTCTTGATGTTACTCCTGCTGATGTAGTGAGGAACGGTATGTTAGGGTTAAACCGTGAAGGACCCTCTTGTTCCACTATTCCTCTAATGATGATATATGGTCCTTGATTCACCCCACGCATGATGTTGCTCACAGACGGGGTGTTCACTTGAGAAACTGTAGGGCCCTGGGTAGTTGGTCCACTATATATTACGGTAAAAGTGTATCATATTAATTTTGTACTTTTACGTGTATTACACTATACAATGTGGCGTATATGTTCTTGTGGAAAATTATATGTTAATTGGGAATGTCTAATACGACTTCTGGTAGCCTTGGCTCATCACCAAACCTGAAACCCTCTGCGGGGCAAAGGTGGGAGCACCAGAAGGCGTTGATTAGGCCTTAAGGGACATTGACTTAGTAGTCATTGATCATTTTACAACGTGATTAGTAGTGTAACTAGATGTCTAGGACTAGAAGTCTTTAGGAAGCTTTTTATGTGAATGAATCGGGTGGTTAGATCTACACTCCGAAATACATATGTGGATGTCTAAAAGCTAAAACATCAATATTATTGGTGAGGCACATTTTTTATATCGAAACATGGGACACTTACTACTCCTACGGGACAATGTGTAACTCCCACATGGAACATGAGTCCATGCCCCTAGAACGGTACAAACCATGTTGTGGTGCATGTTAGGAAATCACTAGTTTAACGTAGCGGAATTTAAAATTTGATTTCCTTTTCTAGATCGTTCTTCGTTTAATGCAATAAACACGTTAAGTAGTTTGAACGTAATACCTCAGATGATCTATAAGATCGTCGCTTTGACCGCCAACGGAGAGTAGTTCAATGCGCAAGCCGTCCACGCGTCCGGCCTCTATCGCTAATCCACACGAACCCCTTGCCGGAATCCTCCTTGGATTGCTATCGGAAAAACTCCGGCTGCTAGACCGGACATTTTCTTCCCTCACAAACTCACTATGGATAGCTCTCTATTTTACACAAGAACTATGAGCTCTTGCAATTGTGTTGTACAAAAGAGCTTGACACCCACTTCCTTTATATAGAGGAAGTGGCGCCCCATATGGTGTGGAAGAGGAGAAAACCTTTTTCCCAATAAAATAAGGAAAATCAACTAGATTGATTTATCTCTTTAATTATAATTTATTTTGCCAATATCTTATATTGATTATAATTATCTTATTACCATAAATCTATTTTTCCAAAATCAATTAATATCTTATATTAATATTATGGTAATCTTATTAATTAAAGTGCACAATCCAAGTGTATCTTATACACATAAAAAGTGGCGCCCCATATCCCAAAAGATTGACTTCCGGAATATTCTTTAATTAATCTAATTTGTATATAATTAATATCTTGTATTTTATTTATTCATAATAAATAAATACCACCATATTAATTTACCACTATAACCTTTATAGTCTAGAGATAAACTTTTCTTATTTGGTTATCAACTATAGCCACATTTTAATCCGACTCGATGTTCATATGTGTGTGACCCGATAGACTTCCGAATATGTTGGCCGTAGACACAAAGTGCAATTTACTAAAATGCCCTTCATACCTAACGATCACGGGATAGCGTCTAGCAACACACCGTGACCCCCAATTATCGGAAGAGTCAAAAGCAATGACTACTACCTTTCATGTGAAGCGATTATCGTGTAACTTACAATCCTATCATTTGTAATAATATCCATACGATCGTATCTCGAGTGTCAATACATTGACGATCGTATCTTATAATCCGGATATCATGCTCTCTCGAATAACACATTTACTCCCACTTTGCAAAGATTCTCGAGAGCTAGACATTCCTTATAAGAAGGCCATTTCGGATATTCGATCCCAATCATAGGATACGCGATTCCCGGACGACCAATCATGTATACTCCGCGATGCTTCAATATCATACCCAATCACTACCGCATGATCGCCCGTGGTTAGGAGAAATCTCAATAGTGTCAAAGCATGACAATCCACACCGTGATGCCATGAAGACTCGGTCAAAAGGATAATTACACAACCGCCACATAGTGTGACACTTAATGTAAATTGGGCCGCCTAACGCACGCATTCTCTAATACACGCCCACGCACGGTCCAAGTGTCCCTACACTTCGATAGACGAGATCTATCCCTATCTTCTAAAAGATAGAAGACATCCAATACGTGCTAGTCTGATTATACTATCAATGTCCCATTTGATAATACATAAGGCTAGAGACATTTAAGTACCAACCTTGTTATAGTGATTAGAGATCTCATCAACCATAATCACTATCATGGTTTCTCTATCACGGATTGATACTAGGGACGTTACTATATATATATATACAACAAATAATATGAAGACAAACAATATATAATAACATAAGTGCTTTTATTAATCATAATAAAGTTATTACATGAACTAAATAGACTGTAAACGACCCGACCCGGTCGGATCCGGTCCAACCCGATTGGGTTTAGGACACCTTTCCAACAATCTCCCACTTGGCCTAAAGCCAATCACCCATATGCCTAAGCCCGTGCAAGTGAACATGTTTCTCATGCTTAGCTTGAGACAATGCTTTGGTTAACGGATCAGTTATGTTATCATCCGTGTGGACTTTCTTTATCTTTACATCTCATCTATCTACTATCTCTCTAATCAAGTGATAGCGCCGTAGCACATGTTTGGACTTCTGATCAGACCTTGGCTCCTTTGACTGAGATATCGCTCCATTATTATCACAAGATGCAGGTATGGACCTTCAATGGAGGGAACCACACCAAGTTCAGTAATGAACTTCTTCATCCAAACTGCTTCCTTTGCCGCCTGCGAGGCTGCTATGTATTCGGCTTCCGTTGTAGTGTCCGTAGTAGTCTCCTGCTTGGAACTCTTCCAGCTCACTGCTCCGCCGTTAAGCATGAAAACAAATCCAGATTGTGACTTAAAGTCATCCTTGTCAGTTTGGAAACTGGCATCTGTGTAACCTCGTAATACTAAATCATCATTCCCGAAAACCAGGAACATATCCCTAGTACGTCTCAAGTACTTGAGGATATTCTTGACAACAATCCAGTGACCATCACCTGGATTGGACTGGTACCTACTAGTCATACTAAGAGGGTACGAGACATCTGGTCTTGTGCATAACATTGCATACATGATAGACCCGATCGCCGAAGCATAAGGGACTTTGCTCATTTGTGCCCTTTCCTCCTCTGTCTTAGGACTCATTCCATTCGACAGGTAGACCCCATGTGACATGGGCAGCAATCCTTTCTTGGACTGGTCCATGCTGAATCTCTTCAGCATCTTGTCTATATAGGTGGACTGCGACAGACCAAGCAACCTTTTAGATCTATCTCTATAGATCTTTATTCCTAGAATATAGGCTGCCTCACCCAAGTCCTTCATTGAGACGTTCTTGGATAACCAAGCTTTGACTGATTGTAACATAGGCACATCATTCCCTATGAGCAATATGTCATCTACATAAAGCACTAAGAACACAATGGCACTTCCACTAACCTTCTTGTAAACACAGGGCTCATCTTCGTTCTTGATGAAATCAAACTGTTTGATTATCTCATCAAATCGAAGATTCCAACTCCGAGAAGCTTGCTTTAATCCATAAATGGATCTTTGCAGTTTACACACCATCCTGGCGTCATTGGTTGTGAAACCCTCAGTCGTGTCATATACATTTCCTCGCATGAGTTCCCGTTAAGGAAAGTTGTTTTCACATCCATCCGCCGATTTACGTAATCATGGTATCTTTGCAATAGCAAGCAAAATTCTAATGGATTTTAACATGGCAATGAGCAAAAGGTTTCGTCATAGTCAACTCCTTGTCTTTGCTTATATCCTTTTGCCACCAACCTAGCCTTGTAGGTAGTCACGTTACCGTCCATGTCGGTCTTTCTCTTAAAGACCCATTTACACCCTATGGGAACTATTCCCCAGGTGGATCAACTAAGTTCCAAACTTGGTTGTCTTTCATGGATTCCATTTCGTAATTCATGGCTTCCACCATTTCTCTTTGTCATGCCTTAATAGCACTTCCTCATAAGTTCTAGGGTCCTCATCTTCCATGAGATACACGCCAGTGTACCTTTCAGGTTCACGGCATTCCCTGGTGGATCTTCGAGGTGCTAGTGTGTCCACGGTAGAGGCTGGTGTCACATCTGTGTGTGGCAAGTCCTCTACTTCCATCAACTGATTGTTATCCGTAAGTGGTTCTCGAATTTCTTTAAGATCAATTTTACTCCCACTGACCCTATCCAGAATAAACTCTTTCTCCAGAAAGTGGCCAGTCCTGGCAACAAACACCTTTTGTTCCTCATGATGGTAAAATTGGTACCCTTTGGTTTCCCTAGGATATCCTAAATAGACATTTGTCAGACCTGGGCTCTAATTTGGTAGGCATCATCCGCTTCACGTAAGTCGGACAACCCTAAGGTTTTAGATGACCTAGGCTCGGGTTTCTCTTGGTCCATACCTCGTATGGCGTAGAGTCAACCGTCTTTGATGGAACTCGGTTCAGTGTATAGGATGCGGTTTCTAGAGCATACCCCCAAAACAATTTTGGGAGAACTGCATAGCTCATCATGGATCGCACCATGTCTAACAGGGTGTGGTTCCTCCTCTCAGATATGCCATTCATTTGTGGCATCCCGGGAGGGGTCCAGTTAGGTAGAATCCCATTCTCCTTCAAATAGTCTTGAAACTCTCCATCTAGGTATTCTCCACCTCGATCGGATCGAAGTGTTTTGATTTCTTTACCCAGTTGTTTCTCCACTTCACTTCTGAATTCCTTGAACTTTTCAAAGGCTTCAGACTTATACTTCATTAAGTATATATAACCATAGCGAGAATGGTCATCAGTGAAAGTGATAAAATAAGAGTATCCTCCTTTGGCTTGAATCGACATTGGGCCACATACATCAGTATGTATGAGCTCAAGCAATTCATTGGATCTTATCCCTTTGCCACTAAAAGGTGACTTTGTCATCTTGCCAAGTAAACAAGCTTCGCATACATCAAACGATTCGTAATCGAATTGATCCAACATTCGATCCTTATAGAGTTTGGAGATGCGATTCTTATTTATATGGCCAAGTCTACAATGCCATAAGTAGGATTCATTCAAATCATTTGTTTTGGCTTTCTTGTTATTTATATTAAGTACGTCAACATTCATATCTAATATGTAGAGACCATTGCTAAGTATGCCAGTACCATAAAAGATTCCATCACGCGAAAAAGAACAACATTTATTCTCAAACGTAAATGAAAAACCATCAACATCTAATGCAGAAATAGAAATAATGTTCTTCGTAAGAGCATGAACAAAATAACAGTTATTGAGTTCTAGTACTAGCCCACTGGGCAATGAAAGAAAATAAACTCCTACGGCCAGCGCAGCCACACTTGCTCCATTTCCAACGCGTAGGTCCACCTCTCCTTTCCTCAGATCTCTAGTTCTTCTTAGTGCCTGCATATTCGTACAAATATGAGAACCACAACCAGTATCTAATACCCAGTGGTTAGACTTAGAAGAAGCAATATTGATCTCAATCATAAATATACCTGAAGTCGAAGCATCAGAATGCTTCTTCTTGGTACTCAAGAAGCCTTTGCAGTTTCTCCTCCAATGTCCGGTCTCACCGCAATGGAAGCAAGCATCCTTGGATTTGTCTTTTGCTATCTTAGGCGTTGGCTTAGGTGCAGCCTTCGCCTTCTTGGACTTCTTCTGGGCTTTAGCTTTGCCCTTGCTCGAAGTGACTAGCAACACTTGCTTTCCCTTCCCCACAGTGCCCTCAGCAGTCTTTAACATGTTCAATAACTCCGTAAGGGAGCAATCTATCTTGTTCATGTGATAGTTCATCACGAACTGCGAGAATGAATCAGGTAGAGATTGCAGAATCAAGTCAATACTCAACTCTCGTTCCAACTTGTGGCCCAGCTTCCCAAGCCTCTCTATGTACCCGATCATTTTAAGCACGTGTGACCCCACAGCAGTCCCAGATGCCATCTTACAACTAAACAGGGCCTTCGAGACCTCGTACCTCTCAGTACGAGACTGAGAAGCATAAAGTTCCTTCAGGTGGACCATGATAGAGTAGGCGTCCATAGACTCATGTTGTTTCTGCAATTCAGGTGTCATAGAAGCAAGCATGATACATGTAGCATCAGTACTGTCAGATCAGTGCTTGTTGTACTTCTCGACAACATCTGCAGCCGAACCCTCAGCGGGCTTTTCCGGTAGGGCCTCGACCAAGACATAGCCAATCTTCTCGTGCCTCAAAACTATTTTGAGGTTTCTTTCCCAATCGAGAAAATTTGTCTCGTAAAGCTTGTTTTCGATGATAAAACGAAGGTTCAATTTGTTTGACATTTTCTACAACAATAAATAAAGATAGAATAAGTAAAAGCTCATGTATAAAACCCTAAATTTGCACTTAATAACTCTATAAGGTTTTTACTTCCACTAGCCAACTATTCCCTATTGGCTTTCAAGAAAATAATTCCTTTAGTGGGCAAGATCCCATCGAACTACCCCGACCCCCAACTTTGGCTGATGGGCCGAAAATAATTAAACAGGTGGACAACGATTTGTCGATCGTATCTTATACGATTCTTATTGTTTGACCAGTCAACTATTTGACAATATTTCATCTTATGAAAATAGCCAAACCCTTGCCTCTAAAATCCAAACGACCCCGCTTTGGCTGGTGGCCGAGAGAATTCTTAGTCGAGTCTTAACCCCAATATTCATGAGATCTCTTTCGATCATATCTCGATAACGACGATATACCCGAGGTAGGTCAACTCCTGCTTTGGCTGGTGAGTTGGGTCCGAACAAGGGCTCTTCACCGTCGTTATAATATAGGGAGGCAATTCCGACTTGATTTTTGACGTGGGAATAATTTTAAATTAATTCACTTAATTAATTTGGTTTAATTATGGTCTCATCTACTATGTGCATATTACTACTATATCATATAAAGTAAAACATACACAACATTCCGCGCACAAAATAACCGGTATGATCATGTACTTTTCCTAAATGCGGTTTCGAATACAAACTGACGAAACCGCAGGTCACAAACTAAGGATATCTGCAACCGCCAATAGGATCTTTATTGATGTACGCCAATGGGTTCTTTATCTCTCATTGGTCTTCAATCTTTTGCTCCATTCTTGTTACATTATAATTTATCTAATAAATACACCCGCCGCACACGGGGGGGAGCTCATGGAATTGGATAAATGCAAAAAGTAAACTAGGTCACGTTCTTCATAACTGCCTAGAACAATTTTCAAAAACCAACATAAAGAAAACATTCCCATCTATTCTATTGGTCGAGTCCATGATCAATTGGGGTCCATATAATCACATTATATCTACACATCTAATCCATACAATTTTGTCTTATGAAAAAGATTAAATTCTAATTTTAACTACTCATGCGTCTTTATTTTATCACGTCAAATAATTAAATAACTTTTAATTAATTATATGACTTAATCGAAAATTAAAATTAACATTTAATTTTAAATCGATTTTAATTTTAATTAAATTTGAACTATTCAAAATATAAAATTAAAATTATAAAGTCTCCTATTTGTTTCCTTTCCAAAACTAAATTTGGCTTTAGTTCGCCACTTTCCAAAATCAAAATTTTGGAAGTGGCTCAGCCTAGCGTCTTTACAAATCAAATATTTGAAAAGGCTTTGAAGCCTATTCCAAATCAAATATTTGGAAAGACCAAATTATTTTAGTCACAGGCTCGCCACTTTCCAAAATCAAAATTTTGGAAGTGGCCTAAGCCTAAACTTTACAAATCAAATATTGAAAAAGGCCAGCTTATTCCAAATCAAATATTCGGAAAGGCCAAATAATTTTGGTTTAGTTCGCCACTTTCCAAAATCAAAATTTTGGAAGTGGCCTAGGCCTAGGCCTTTTACAAATCAAATATTTGAAAAGGGCCTAGGCCTTTTACAAATCAAATATTTGAAAAGGGCCTAGGCCTATTCCAAATCAAAATTTGGAAAGACCAATATGCTATATGGTTTCCCAATGGCCCAAACTATTTGAACCATTGGTTGGCCATATGACACAACTAAACAAACGAGATATCTATACACAATAAATATCACAAAACGAAAAGGGTCGATCTCCCCCATTGGAAGAAGACAGCCGACGGACGGCAGCCCTAGGGCCACCGCCGCCGCCGCCGCCTCCAAGGAAGGGGGGCGCCGCAAGTCGGCCGACCCCATAAACCCTATTTTTTTGTTTTTTTTTGTTTTAACGTTTTGTGATTTAAATCTTGCATCTATTGATTAAATACTACGCATTTAAATTATGCTTATTGCTTAAGCTCGAAGTCTGTCTCTAATACCACTGTTAGGAGATCACTAGTTTAACGCAACGGAATTTAAAATTTGATTTCCTTTTCTAGATCGTTCATCGTTTAATGCAATAAAGACGTTAAGTAGTTTGACGGTTATACCTCAGATGATCTATAAGATCGTCGCTTTGACCGCTAACGGAGAGTAGTTCAATGCGCAAGCCGTCCACGCGTCCGGCCTCTATCGCTAATCCACACAAACCCCTTGCCGGAATCCTTCTTGGATTGCTATCGGAAAAACTCCGGCTGCTAGACGGACCTTTTCTTCCCTCACAAACTCACTATGGATAGCTCTCTATTTTACACAAGAACTATGAGCTCTTACAATTGTGTTGTACAAAAGAGCTTGACACCCACTTCCTATATATAGAGGAAGTGGCGCCCCATATGGTGTGGAAGAGAAGAAAACCTTTTTCCCAATAAAATAAGGAAAATCAACTAGATTGATTTATCTCTTTAATTATAATTTATTTTGCCAATATCTTATATTGATTATAATTATCTTATTACCATAAATCTATTTTTCCAAAATCAATTAATATCTTATATTAATATTATGGTAATCTTATTAATTAAAGTGCACAATCCAAGTGTATCTTATACACATCAAAAGTGGTGCCCCATATCCCAAAAGATTGACTTCCGGAATATTCTTTAATTAATCTAATTTGTATATAATTAATATCTTGTATTTTATTTATTCATAATAAATAAATACCACCATATTAATTTACCACTATAACCTTTATAGTCTAGAGATAAACTTCCTTATTTGGTTATCAACTATAGCCGCATTTTAATCCGACTCGATGTTCATATGTGTGTGACCCGATAGGCTTCCGAATATGTTGGCTGTAGACACAAAGTGCAATTTACTAAAATGCCCTTCATACCTAACGATCACGGGATAGCGTCTAGCAACACACCGTGACCCCCAATTATCGGAAGAGTCAAAAGCAATGACTACTACCTTTCATGTGAAGCGATTACCGTGTAACTTACAATCCTATCATTTGTAATAATATCCATACGATCGTATCTCGAGTGTCAATACATTGACGATCGTATCTTATAATCCGGATATCATGCTCTCTCGGAATAACACATTTACTCCCACTTTGCAAAGATTCTCGAGAGCTAGACATTCCTTATAAGAAGGCCATTTCGGATATTCGATCCCAATCATAGGATACGCGATTCCCGGATGACCAATCATGTATACTCCGTGATGCTTCAATATCATACCCAATCACTACCGCATGATCGCCCCGTGGTTAGGAGAAATCTCAATAGTGTCAAAGCATGACAATCCACACCGTGATGCCATGAAGACTCCGGTCAAAAGGATAATTACACAACCGCCACATAGTGTGACACTTAATGTAAATGGGTCAGACTAACGTACGCATTCTCTAATACACGTCCACGTACAGTCCAAGTGTCCCTACACTTCGATAGACGAGATCTATCCCTATCTTCTAAAAGATAGAAGACATCCAATACGTGCTAGTCTGATTATACTATCAATGTCCCATTTGATAATACATAAGGCTAGAGACATTTAAGTACCAACCTTGTTATAGTGATTAGAGATCTCATCAACCATAATCACTATCATGGTTTCTCTATCACGGATTGATACTAGGGACGTTACTATATATATATACAACAAATAATATGAAGACAAACAATATATAATAACATAAGTGATTTTATTAATCATAATAAAGTTATTACATGAACTAAATAGACTGTAAACGACCCGACTCGGTCGGATCCGGTCCAACCCGATTGGGTTTAGGACACCTTTCCAACAGTGCATTCTCACCATGCGTAGTGTCCTTTGATATTAATGTAACAAACCTTACTTGTGTGAGAATGTACTACGGAGCTATTAGAGGGTGAGTGAGCTCTACTGTATGTGGTAGTGATTGTAGAAGATTTCCATGATATATATATGTATGCTTTATATTGTAGCCTTACTAAGTACGTATATACTTACCCCCTCTTCTTTATTGTCTCCACCCCGAGAATGTGGTGTATTTGTAGGTTGTTTTCGCGGCCAATGAGGAGTGACCCTGAGAGGATGCATATGAAGTCTAATATTCTTTATTATCCAAGTTTAGGGTTGATCATATAGGTTTGTAGTTGGGAGATCAAGCCTTGCTGCAGATTTCTTGGAGTTTTGTCTTGCTAAAAGGTAAGAGACTCTCCCCAATGTGTAATTACGTTTTATGGTGTTAAGGTTAAGTTTTAGAGTTGTTTTGTGGTTAGAAATCATGTTCTAGGTTGTAGTTAAAGCGTTGGATGTTATGGTATGTAAATGCTGTAATTTACTATTGTTTTTTGTGTTATTTGATGTTGATTCTGTTGGGAAATGGTTAGAAATCGTATGTGCAAAAAACTGTGTGTTTAGACCAGTTTTTACCATTTTGGCGCGCTCCAAATATTGGCGCACGCCAAAGTGTAGCAAGCAAAGCAGAACTTCTGTACCCATTTTGGCACACGCCGAAGGGTTTGGCGCATGCCAACCCTGAACAAAGAGTTCTGCAAGCTCTCTGATGTGCCTTGGCGCACGCCAACATGGTCTAAATGTTGTTCTGGGTGTTTTAAGCTATGAGTTGAGTTTTAAATGTTGTTTCCTGAACTAATAAAATTAAATGAACATGAACAAGCCTCGATTGAGTTTCTGATGCGTTTAGTTCTGGCACCGAATGAATGCTTCCTAAGAGTTGAAGTTCGGGACCGTCGGAAGAGTATGACTGGCTTGTGCTTTGATGAATTAGTATTCATCAATTTCCATGTAATTGCCAGGCTTTGTCTGTGTCTAGTGGTCTAAGTAAGAAAGTAGGAGTTGTGAAGAAGCTTACTTAAAAATACTTAGGTGACCAGCTAATAATTAATGACAAACGTAACTGTGTAGTTAAAAGACTAAACGTCACCATCACCTCATGATCTATGAATTTCAATTCCTTTTTTACACTTTGTTTTTCTTTTTTGTTTTTAGGTAAGAACAAGTTCTTTCAATAATTCCATTTCATTATTTATTTATTTATTTAGGGTAAAACACGTTTTTGTTTGTTCATTCTAATAAATATATTAAAGAGAAACATCAACCACACGTTAATCTACTAGTATATATATATTTTTGAAACCGAAGACTCGTGAGCCTTACATGTATTAATTCTCACATGCAGTCATCAAAACTCTGAATATACGCATATGCATGTCAATGTCTATTACTGCAATTGATTCAAATTTGACAAAAGTGCCACCCGCCAAGATGGAGATGGAGATGGAGATGGAGATGAAGATGAATACGATGTTGGGTTGGACGATTATGACTAGTAGACTACTTTAAACCTTGCTTCTCTTTAATTTTTAGTGACGACGATATATAACTTTTTAGTGAATGATCCCCGTTTCTATTGTGATTGTTTTGCTTATTATTGGTAAAAAAAATAGGTATGGTTTACAATTAGCATGGGCGGCCATGCAAAAACGAAAACCTGATTTTGTGGGAAAAATTATTTTTAGGGACGACAGGCGTCCCAAAAGATCGGGGCTAGAAATTATTATCCAGCAAAATAATAAAATTCAAAAATATTAAAAAACATTTAAAGGGACGACAATTCGTCCCAAAAAATATTTTGAAAATTTCAAAAAAATATTTAAAGGGACGACGTGCGTCCCAAAAAACACATCAGTTTTTTGTTTAAATAAATTAAATTATATTGTAGTAAAATTTATTTCAAAAAAATTTAATTAAATTACTATTTATTGGGACGACCGTCGTCCCTGAAAATAATGCCACGTCACGCGTTGAAAATTCAAACTTTGATTGTTGCCACGTCAGCATCATATTTTAAGAGACGACTGCGTCGTCCCGAAAAATATTTCTGTCTCTTTTGGGACGAATCAAAAGGAACGACTTTTTTGCGACGGGTTGTCGTGCCTTTAAATATCTTTTGGGACGAATTTATGTTTTTAGGGACGACTTTTTGCCGTCACAAAAAATGAAATTTCTTGTAGTGCCTATATATATATATATATATATATATATATATATATATATATATATATATATATATATATATATATATTCATGGAAAAAATGGATTTAGCAAGGGAAACTTGACATATTATGCTCAAAAAGTTAAAAGCTAGAAATATATGCGTCGTAGGAAACAATTTAAAAAATATACCTACGTCTGTTCTGCATCGGTACCACAGGATTTTGATTTTTCCCAAAAAGATTTGTCCGCGTAGGCACGATGCACGAGTCACGCGTGACCGACACACGAGTCACGCTTAACGGACGCACGAGTCACGCGTAACAGACGCACGAATCATGCGCGACAGGTGCACGAGTCCCGTGAAGACGCGTCACCATCGCCTCAGGACCTATGAATTCCATTTCATTTTTTATTTTTTGTTTTTCTGTTTTTAGGTAAGAAAAAGTTCTTTCAATAATTCCATTTCATTATTTGACAAAAGTGCCACCTGCCAAGCATTTTCATCTATGGACTACTACTCACCATAGCAACTTGGACATGGGTATGAGATGATGAGCTGAGTAATATATATATATATATATATATATATATATATATATATATATATATATATATATATATATATATGGATTTAGCAAGGGAAACTTGACATATTATGTTCAAAAAGTTGAAAGTTGAAAGTGAGCACGAGTCACGCGCGACCGTCGCACGAGTCCCGCGAAGACGCGTCACCATCGCCTCAGGACCTATGAATTCCATTTCCTTTTTTATTTTTTGTTATAATTAAAAGCCAATTATAGTGCATAATAAATTATAATTATTAGGTTTATTAGGTAAATTATTAGGTTTACTTAAATTTACCGCCGGCGGAGAAAGAAATTAAAGGTGCCCCCGCCCCTGTGGAAAAATGTCAGATGTGCCCGCCGGTCACGTGCCCGTGATAGTAGGCCCCACTCCAAAAAGATTTGTCATACCAACAACTCACTTAAACCACCCTTTGTTCCAATTTTACTATAGTCTTATATGTTTACTTAAAAAACACAATTAAAAACGTTGCATGAAAAACGTAAACGGTAAAATTAAGTACCTAGCAAACTTATGCGGATAAACCTAATTGAATTTGACTATCGATTATTATTATTATTATTTTTTTAATATTTTCCTAAATGTCAACCTTCAGAACATCGGCTGGATCGTCTCAAGTTCCCTTAGTAAGAGCAGGCAGTGTTGTAGGGCAATTGACCACATGGAATCTGCCAATATTTATGATGTGGCAGAATTTTATTGGAATAAAAATATAGAATAGTTATATGTGTGATGTATGATTGATGTGCGAGTCACGCGTGACCGATGCACGAGTCCCGCACGACAGGCGCACGAGTCCCGTGAAGACACGTCACCATAGAAAACACTAATGTCTAGAAAAAAAACTGTGACTAAAGGCATTAAGGAATTAACAATTTGATAAATTATATATATATTGGCAAAGGTACATGTATATGAAGCTGAGGAAAAGAGCACAAACAGTAGGTTAAAAATATTTTTTTTTGTAAGAACTCAATGCTAGTCATTTCAATTTTCTATCCAAAGTAGATGCCCAGTTGTATCATTTCACTCAATGCCTTCCCAGTGATTTCATTTCACGGCAGTTATAACTACAATGTATCATTAAACAGGTCCTGAAGCGTTGATGAACAAAGACCATCATCTTTGCTACACTGCTCCTGGATTTCAATTTTGTCTTTCTCCTCCATATTCATTCCCAAAACTACACCATACAATCCTATAACAATCAACGCCGAACCTGCGACACTGTTCAATATTAAGAGACAAAATGGTGAGGTTTACATTTAACACCTAAATCAGATAAACAGTAATTTAAATTGACATTCTAGGATATATATACTTACGTTCCAGCGTGTAATTTCTCCTAGAGCAAACCACAGCTCAGACCGGCAACGAAAATGAGTGACAAGGGGCTGAAAACTGAGACATATAACGGGCCTTTCCTTTCAATGCACCATGACATGGCGCAAAATGCGAGGGTGGTGCATACAATTCCCTGAAATTATATTATTACATTATCCGGGCTCCCGCTCTCGCATGCAACGCACACGGAATTGGTACCATACAGTAATTGTACATGTGGTATATACGCCATATAACTTGATATAATTTAAGGTATATATAGATGATATAATACCTATTTACGTAATTATATTCGTGACCTTATTGTATGGATATATTTATTGTTACAAAACTTATAATTACTATTTAAATATATAGTTATAATTACAACAGGCCATTGTAACTTGTATATAATAACAAGTTATATAACAACACTTTATGATATAACACCAACAACACTTTATGATATATTCAAGTACAATATTCTAACAAATTTTGCATGTTATGTGGTTATATTTAGTATAACGTATAATATGTTTATGAGGGTATTAGTAAGACTAATAATTTCACTGGTGACCTGTTATACCTTACACTCAATTATATATAACATATCACCGATTACTTATGGTAACAGACTAATAGTTTGGTTGCTTTTATCATATATTCCCATGGTAACAACTTATAAATGCGTACATTATACACCACATAACATGCAAAATTTGTTAGAATATTGTACTTGAATATATCATAAAGTGTTGTGGGTGTTATATTATAAAGTTTTGTGGGTGAAAATTTATTACTTAAGATTCTGTCAATGTTCGGTATTGATATAGGGTTTTATTGTGTAAGGGTTTGTTATCATATAAAAAGATCATAATCACAAATGGTATATAACACATTGTATACCCTATATATTCGATAATTTAATAGGCCTTACAATTATTTTTATAATATACACCTATTTTAATATTCCGATTTGTAATTATAGCCTAGACTTATAGATAGTTTAGTATAAGGGGTAATTTCGTTATAGACTTATCACCGTTAATTATGTGATATTATATCCTATGTATGGATAGGTGTAAACGATAACATTAATAGGATTATACATATTTATACATATATGATTATCATATTTAATAATTGGGTTAGTTATTACAGGTTTGTAACATGGAATCTAAATATTCCATGTTATTTAGTTAACTATAATGGTATATTTATTGGTGTAAGTATTACAGTTGGTTTTAATGTGGGTATACCCAACATATGTTTTAATAGTATATAATATACAATAAGTTTGGCTGTAATGGTACGTACGTATAAGGTATATTAAAGGTGTTATTGGAGAAGAATAATATTTATATGTTATTATAATTAGTTTGTAATTTGTATGTCCACTCTATTTACAATTATAACTATAATGGAGTTTATTGATATTTGGTTTATATCAAATATTTACAATTATAACTATAATGGTGTTTATTAGATATACCCGTAAAAAGGTATATTGTAGTTGAGTATAATGTTTTATAATGTAGTATACATATCCCATAGATACTTACACCAATAAATATACCATTATAGATTTGGATAGAGACCTACGAACAACGCTAAATAATTACATCCCTAATTACATAAAGTTACATAATTTGCACACGTACTCACACTCCATTCCTATTTGTATCTGAATAATACTAAATAATTACATTCCTAATTATAAGTTAATAATTTGCACACTCACGCTCCATTCCTATTTGAGCACACGGCCAGTTGTAATTAATATTTTGCATCGACAGTACATGCACTTTACAGATGGTGGTCTCTCGGATTCGGAGAATACACTACTATATATATGTTATGTATCCCATAGAATTTATATTCGTCCATATGATTTATAATAATCTGCGGACCCTAAAAAATATTTCTGGATCCGCCACTGAACGCGATGAACATATTTTCAGTTGATTTGTGGATGACAATGATAAGTTGATAACCGGAGCAATCTCAAAAAGGGAAAAAACATCTTTCCAAATCTTTCAATAATCGTTTGAGGAATGAATAGCTTATCATAAATCCACTTACAGGTCTTTGAGGTGCTTTGAGGTGCTTCCTAGAAAAATGAAAATGTAAAAGAATAAATATTATGTTCAAAAAGTTAAAAGTTGGAAATATATGCTTCGCATTAAACAATTTAAAAATATAACTACGTCTATGACATATTATGCTCAAAAGTTAAAACTGGAAATATATGCGCCATAGGAAACAATTTTAAAAATATACCTACGTTCGGTCCCAAATGATTTTGATTTTTCCCAAAAAGATTTGTCCGCGTAAGACCGACGCACGAGTCACGCGTGACCGATGCACGAGTCACGCATAACCGACGCACGAGTCACGCGTAACCGTCGCACGAATCACGCGCGATAGGCGCACGAGTCCCACGAATACGCGTCACCATCGCTTCACGGCCTATGAATTCATTTCCTTTCAACAACAAAACAGCTCATGGCTGGTAGCCGTAGCTTTTAGCACAACAAAACTGCCCATGGTTGTTGTAGCCGTACCATAAAGACTGATCTAATATACTTTTGCTACAATGGAATAAAAAGAGCAGCGCAAATGAATTGTCGAAATTTTATAAACCAATTGTCTAAAAAAGTTTGCAGTCATTAAACTTTCGCGACTCTAACCATAGTTGCAAGAATCCATGATTCTTCATGGTAAAATAAACTGAAAGCAAATTATTTTGGCTGAATATTCACAAATAAAATGGAGAGGAAACAAAAAAATCTCTAAAACCGCAGTTTTGACATGTTTAACATTCTTTGATGCATAAATTAAGTTTATGAAAATTTGGAATTGTTGTTTGTGTATCACATAAGTATAAACTATAGAATAAAAGAGTCAAATTGGGTAAATAGATTATATCATATGTTTCAAGCGATATAAATATGAAGATAATAATTTAAGTATATTATTATAATGTCTCGCTCATATATAACTATCCAATTGATATCGTTATTATTGTAATAAGAGGTTATAATGGGACAATTAAAGCGGTTTATTGATATGTTTTATTAATAATTGAATGATATATGTGTATATACTATGTGTATGATGATATCAATTATGCTAGTATAAAAGTGTAAAACAAAGCTTAAATGTTTATATCGGTGAAATCGATAGACGATGGTAAAAAATAATACTTACCTGTGGAAATGAATATCATTTAAGAATGTAGCTGCCAAGTATCTCAAAACAAAACCATCAGATGCAGAAGAAATAAAACCAACACATGACTCATGAAATGCTTTTCATATAGAGTTAACATCCTTTGTTTCTGCACACTTCCAGTGAAAGATGAACCTCCTCCGATCATAAAATCAAGTACAATTTGTTAGAATGTCTATGAAAAATAAACACATACAGATAGTAAAGAAAAGGATTTTGCGAAAAGGTAAAACAAAACATGCATAAAAAAAACCAAAGGAACCATAAATGAAAAGATTCCTATAAACAAAACAAAGAAATAAGACCACTTACATTGTTGTAAAGTATATAGGTCAGTGCCAAGAATATGAAACTGAATTTCCACCAGATCCGGAAAATCTCTGTAGTATTAAACACCTGAACGGTGCAAAATTGTGATTGAAGTCGTGATCATTTAAGCAAAAGTACATAAAAAAACAAACGCATTATGGTCAGCATCTTCAAAGTCTCCAATAAACTCATAGAAGAACTTGTGAAGTTCATTTGGTAAAAGAATGCAAACAGTACAGAAAGTGAAGTAGCATTGATATTCAGAATCTCCATGAAACAAAGATTGTCTTCTTACAATTTGAGCTACAAAATGAAACCATGAAAAGAATTCCATTGGTTAAAGCAGGAGATATGAATAGGCAAGTGAAAAATGTGAGGACCTATCATAAAGGATAAAAAAAATACAACCATTGGACCAGTTTGCCCTGATAAATGTGAGGACGAAGTGCTGTTGGTTAGCCAAGGTCTCCTCATTTTCTATTCATAAACCTTGCCACTTTGTCACTGCAAAAACTCAAGATATGAGAGTTCAAAAAAATAAAGAAAACAGATCATCCAGTGCAAAGATGATTAGATTTGTGCAAGCAAACACAAAGTAATAAATCTTCAAGCATCATAAAACCATTTATCTTATTTTGTTAAAGAAAAAGGCAGCAAAAAAATAATGCATAAAAATTGTAGCTTTTGAACTATCACAGAAGAATACCTTAAGATCAACATTAGTTTTCCTAATGTTTTTCAATGTTCGATAGTTGATGTAATAGAAGGGATATGCTGCTGGATTTTTACAATAGGCCCAAATAGGCGAAGGAATTACTAATAAGTGATCAGGTTCTACCATCAATAATCATAGCGTGGACAAATGCGGACTACACACAATTGAAATCTTGAGTTAAAGAATATTAAAAATTAATCAGCCCAAAAGAAAACAACTTGCAACAAAAATCAAAACTTCACATTGCGGACTAATACTCACTTGTACGGATTCTCTGGAAGAAACTATCAAAATCGTGACTCCAAATAAAAAAATAACTAAAATACCAACAAAAAAAATTATGGAATGGGTACCGATGGGACAACTGAAGATAGAAAATGGGAGGAATGACCGATTTGCTTTGAATCCTCCTTGATCAACGGCGGCCAAACATCCTTTCTGTATGGGGAAACATTTCAATATTCACCTCAAGTGTGGAACTTGATTACGAAATTCTCCAATGAATTGAATCACAGCCAATTGGCAATTTGGCATCATTGAGTCGCCGCAGCCGTAAAATCAGCTCTGATGTATTCCTCCACCGCCGTCGCCGTGTTCACCATCGTCAACATCATCAGATAATTAAATAAAGAAAGCAAGAAGCGGTGCTTGAAAAGTGAGATTTTTATACACGTAAAAGGCATAAATTCTTTTCCTGGTTTTTAATTTTGAAAGTTGAATCTTTGGTATATAAATATACTTGACTTGGAAGAGAATACGTGGCTGCTGGTTGAATTAATCCTGGATGAAACCCTATTTCTTCGTGCGTTGAATTAATCCTGGGTGCTCTCTTTCTTTTGAATTCTTTTGGTTTTCTTGGGTTCCTGTTGTTCGATCCCTGTCGGAGAGCCACGGGGCTCTGTTTCTTGGCCTTTCCGTTCGTTGCTTGTGGCCCAAGGTGGGCATGGCCATGCCGGCCAGGGTGGACCCTCCTCCATCAGCCGATCGGCCGGCCGCTCCAACCACTGCTCATCAACCTGCGTCTAAGACCTATGCGACCAGGGGCGGACCCACCCTATGCACGGGGTGGTCTCAAGCCCCCCCCCCAAATGGTCACAAGCCCCCCTCTATATGGTCCCAAGCCCCCTCCAAATTTTTATTATTGTAGTAGTAGTGTTAATATTAGTATGCTATGTGTCTTTTTCTTGAACAAAAGACCTTATATCCTAGTGGTTTAAAACAAATCCTTCTAAGTCTCCATAATTCTAGGTTGTAAGTTCAAATCCCACTACCAATATTTTTTTTATTTTTTTCCGGATTTTTTTTAGCTTTGCAGTTTATATACCAAGACCACCCCGAAAATTTTTCCTGGTTCCGCCACTGTATGCGACGGCTGTTGCAACTGCTCAACCTTCCATTCCGGATTTTGGCTCCTATGGGACGTGCAAAGGAGAGCCGGTACTCTTTGTCACTCGGACGGAACTTGAGGTTCTGGCTCGTCCCTTCGAAAATGCGCTGGTAGCACGCTTCCCAGACTATCGCCCTAGAATCGATGATATCCGTAAGTTTTTTATCAAACTTGATCTTAAGTCTGCATGTAAGGTTGGTTTACTAGATTCGAAGCATGTTCTCGTTCAATTTTTTGTATTGAAGATTATAATCGTTTATTTACTAGAAGGAATGGAACATTGGTCCTCATCGTTTTGTCTATCTAAATGGACGCCGACTTTCATTGTAATGAAGATTGCTCTCTTGTTCCTATATGGTTTGAAATGCCGGGGTTACCTCTTCCATTTTTTAACCCGACCTATGTGGCTAAAATTGGGGGACTGTTTGGTAGGCCGTTACAGACGGATGCTGCTACTACCGACATGAGACGTCCGTCAGTAGCTGTAGAGCCCCTTGTGGAAGTGGATATTAGAAAGCCTCGTTGCACTAAGTGCGGTTGGGAGAGGGGCGTCCACCAAGGGCAATGGCAGGAGATAAATGAGAATATTGGCTGAGTAATCTTTGTAACTTTTGTAAAAGAATTGGACATGCTGAAGCTCTGTGTCAGAAAAAGAACCCTCCACGGAAGTCCCTCGTCAACAGAATAGTACTAGGGCTCCTAAGCAGAATAATAATGGGGGTCCACAGCAGAACCAAGGGAAGGGAACCAATCTTTCTGGCCCGAATAAGCCCCAGCAAGTGTACCAAGTGAAGCAGAACTTAAATCCCATAAATGTCGAAAGCACTATGCCGCAAGCAGTGGATTTAAATACTACCCATGTTCCCTCTACGTCCGCTTCCAAGCCTACACCGAGTCCCAAATATGCGAACACTTTCCTTAGCGAGAATCAAAATTCTTTTTATCTTCTACAGGCACTTAATGATGATGACATTGTAGAGACCGTACACTTTTCTATGATGAAGGAACATAGGGACAGATATTTGGATAATAGACCGAGGTCGGCAGGTTATGACAAGAAACGATCTATAGACTTACCGGACCTCAGGAGTTTCAAAGATACTTTGGATCAGCGTGTGAAGGCATCTGATGTTATAGTAGACGCATAGAAGGATGAAGTGCATCTTAGTCATTTTTTAGACTATCCGAATGCCGATCCACAACAACACAAGTCGGGTTCAGCAGCAGAGAAACCTGTGTTGGTTACCAAAACTCAGGCTGAAACACATCCTAAAGAAGGTAGTGATGAAACCAATAATACTTTGGTTAGTGCAGAAGAGGAGGGGGCGGATTATGGCTCTACTAACAATGAGGAGGAACCCAATGCTGAAGAGGACAGCTCCTCCTTATCTACCGGCACTTCAAAAAAGAAAAGGGGACGGAAAAAATGAGGCCAAAAGGCGATGACACATGATACGGTATCTTCACAAACTTATAATCTTCGCTCTTCCAATGTTTAGTCCTATTAATATTTTATACTGGAATGTGCGTGGGGTTGGGAATGCTGAAACTCAAACTTGTCTTAAAAACATTTGTCAAAAGAATAGGGTTAAAGTTTTGGTCCTAATTGAACCTCTCTGCTCTTCTAAGTTTATGACTAGTGTTCGGCTGAAGCTGGGTTTTGACCATGCGCAATCTGTTTTGCGAGGGCAAATATGGTTTCTGTGGTCAGAGGTGGACTGTACTCTTCATGTAGACTGTGATCAGATGTGCACAGCTGATATTACGGATCAGAATGGGGATAATTTTTGTGTCTCGGGGATCTATGCTAAGCATAGTAGGCTCACTCGGCAGGCCTTGTGGCAATCTATACAGTTTCATACGCTGACAGACATTAGACCATGGATGCTGGGAGGTGATTTTAACATTATCCGCCAGGCACAAGAGAGTAAAGGGGGCGGATCCCCAAAGGCAAATGATATGCAAGATTTCAATGATATCCAGGCGGCTAGCTTGACCGAGTCACCTTTTGAAGGGTCTGAGTTCACGTGGTTTAACCGGAACATGTGGCAGCGTTTGGATAGGGTTTTCTTCAATGCAGCTTGGATGTATAGTTTTGTGGTAACAAAAGTTATGCATCTGCCTCGGGTCTTGTCTGATCATTGCCCCCTTCTTACCTTATGCGGCAGGAAAACTATGGGGAAGTCCTCCTTTCGTTTTGTTAATGTCTGGACTGAGCATGCCTCGTTTCTTGACCTTGTGAAGACTGTGTGGGCTGAACAGGAAGAAGGCATTGGTATGAATATTTTAGCCGGAAAACTCAAGAAGTTGGCTTGGCGTTTAACTGAGTGGAATCACACGGTGTTTGGAGATATTTTTGAGCATACTAAGAGAGCTCTTGAGGAAGTTAATGTCAGAACCATCCTCCTTGAGCAGTCTCATTCAAATGCCAATAGAGAGGGTCTGGATGCAGCCATATTGGAGTATGAGAGATGCAACTCGATTGAGACTAGATTCCTCAAGCAGAAAGCGGCAATTAAGTGGATTGAAGCCGGGGATGCCAACATCAAGTATTTCCACGCTGTGTGCAAACATAGGAGGAATTCCAACTATATCCATAAGATCAGAACGGAGGATGGGAATTGGATTGACGGGCAAGATGACATTCGGGTATCCATTTGTTAATTTTTTGCGAATCTTTTCACGGGTGAGAGGAAGGAATTGAGTGCTTGGTGGTGGACTTTGACCTTCCGAAAATCACTGCTGAACAAAATGGTGTTTTGATGGAGATTCCATCAGCAGAAGAGATTCACACTTCGATAGTTTCTATGAGCGTCGACAGTGCTGCGGGGCCTGACGGTTTTACCTCTCGCTTTTCAAACCCTCGCCGCCTATTATTAAGGAGGATGTGGTGGAGGCGGACGCGACTTTTTTCGAGGCGGTCAACTCCCGAGGTATTTTTCTACGCCCATTGTAGTTCTACCGCCTAAAAAGCAAGGGGCGGACAAATGGAGGGAGTTCTGGCCTATCAGCCTTTGTACGGGTTTTTCCAAAATTATCACCAAGATCATCACGCTTCGGTTGAACGGATTTCCTCCAAGCATTGTTGCGGAGCAAAGAAGCGGCTTTGTCCCGGCGGATGCATTGCGATAGTATATTCTTTGGCTCAGGAGCTTTGTAAAAGCGTTAACAAAAAGCTCAGAAGCCCCAATCTTCTTCTCAAGCTTGACATGGAAAAAGCTTATGATAGAATGGACTGGAGTTTCATCATGAAGATGCTTCGGATGTTTGGCTTCCAAGAACCTTTTGTGGATCTGATTTTTCGAACTTTGTCGAACAACTGGTATAGTATTCTGATAAATGGCACCCCGTCTACCCCCTTCCATGCGACAAGGGGTGTCAAACAGGGCGATCCGCTTTCGCCGGCTCTCTTCGTTCTGGCAGCAGAGTATTTTGGTAGATTGATAAATGAGTTTATGAACAGGAATCCGGGCATGCGGTATCACTAGAATGTTCAAGGTGTGCACTACTTGGCCTTCGCCGATGACACTATTTTGTTTACCAGGTGCAATAGAAAAGGTCTCCGGATCCTCAAGGACCTTTTTCATTACTATGAGTTAGTCTCGGGCAGCGATTAACGCGACCAAAAGCACTTTCATCGGACATAGCCTCTCGCCGACACAGATTTCTTGGGTTCGGAATGCTTTGGGTTTTATGAGAGAAAGTATGCCTTTTCGATACTTGGGTGCTCCTCTCTTCCGGGGGCGCAATCGTACTGTCTACTATCAAGACATTATTGATAAAGTTCAGAAGCGGCTACATCATTGGGGCAACAGGCCTCTGTCTTTTGGGGGCAAGTTGATTCTCGTCAGGCATGTGTTAACTTCCATACCTATCTTCATTCTCCAGGTGCTTGTCCCTCCCAAGGAAGTCATACATCAGCTCCATCGGATTTTCAATCGTTTCCTCTGGGACAGTGGCCCGGATGTACGGCATATACATTGGCGGTCATGGGATAAGTTATGCAGACCTATTGCGGAAGGTGGTTTGGGGGTTAGAAATCTCTTTGAGGTTATCGACACTTTTTTCATCAAACTCGGATCCGTATTAAGCGGAGATTGGGCATTTGGGCCAAGGCTATCCATGATACGTATGTTGGTGCGCAATCTCCTCTCAGTTGCTCGGGAGCCTAGGCCCCCACACCTATGTTGCGAAGAGTTTGGAAGATGAGGATAAAGCGGAGGAGTTCGTTGCGTGGCAACTCAATGCGCAGTGATATTGATTTTTGGAGATAATTGGGTGACATCGAGGTGGGAGACCCGCCAAATAATGTCTATCGTAGAGTCAATCACAAAAAAACAGCAGTTTTGCGACGGAATATTACCGTGATATTCCGTGCAAACCCTAGTTTGCGACGGAGAGATTTAATTTGTCGCATTTTTAGTCATAAAACCCGAGTTTTGCGGCGGGTTATCCGTCGCAAATTGTTTGCGACGGAGACCGGATAATAACGTATTTTATTTTATTTTTAATTATAATTTCCGTCGCAAAAAATGTATAGTCCGTCGCAAATAACAAATAGCGACGGAAATATTCCGTCGCAAACATGTAAAATTTTTCGTCGTAAAAATGTACAATCCGTCATAAAAATGTATAATCCGTCGCAACTTATTTTTATTAAATAATTTATTTATTTTAGATCTTTTCATATCCGTCGCAAAATGAGCCTTTGCCGTCGCAAATACCATATTGCAGCACGGATATATTCGTCGCAAAAATAAAATTAAGCAGAAAATTATGGGCATTTTTTTGCAAGAAATGCCAAACCACCGCCGCAAAGCGGCCTTAATTTTCCCGGTAGCATTACAATCTACCGGCTATCAACAACAACAATATAAACGGAATACGATATCAAAGGGATATATGTCAAAAAATACGTCAAAGGAAATGTCAAAAATGAATAAAACGATATGTCAAAGGGATACGATAAGCCAAAATAAATAAAAATGTATCAAAACAATGTCACCCATCCGGACCGGTGTACTACCTAAACCCACGTCACCTCCTCCAGGTCCATGATCGAATGGTCATCTCTGTGGTCGCCTCGTGCCGGGTTGCATCCTCCGGAGGATCTTTGCTAACATTGGGTAATCCACGCCTCCATCTGCGCTTAGTCTGTCATCCTGGACGCTTCGTCTCTCTCTAGCTCCTCCAACCTCGCCTGGTTTCTGCGATAGTCTGCATCTCTCTCGCCATCTCCTGGGTGAGACGGGTGATTATGCCCGAGAGTATGTCTCGGCCGGATGAGTGTCGAGCAAGAAGAGGCTGTCGTAGTACATGGAGGCGGTGACCCCATGCCAAAAACTCTCCCTTCTTGTCGTAACCACCGGTAAGCCGTAATAAAGACGCGACTGCCGTCGATTGAGGGGTGTCAGTGCGTCTCTCGGGCTTTCGCCTTCGAGGTGAAGACGTCCGCAAAGTATGATATAAATTTGTTAGTAACAATAATTACATGATATATATATAATGTATATATAATATTTAGAATACATAACGTACCATGATTTTCTCAAACTTCCTCGAGGCGAAGTTGCCCGACTTCTTCTTCTTCGAACTACTCACCGAGATCACCGATCGATAGGCGCTCCTCTATTGTCCTCCATGGCCCGAGCGAATCGATAACGCGCGTCGCCCATAGTATAAGTGTCCTGTGGATCTTCCCTTCCTCACCGGATCGAAGCTCGGTTTGGTTTAGCTTTTTTTCGCAGATGTTTCGGAACGCCTATTCCGACATAAGATAAACAAGTTAGTACATACATATATATATATATATATATATATATATATATATATATATATATAAACAAGTATTGTTAATTAAATATTGAATAATTGCTTACGGGACTCCCAATCCACTCCTCGAACTGACGGAGAATATCCGGGGTCATCCAAAGCCGAGCACGGGGTTTGTTTGAGCCCGATACATATAATCACGGACCACTGTTGATAGCATACCGCTCAAAAGCTTCCACTAACCAGCGCTGTGGCGTAACTTTCGAAAAATTTGAAATGACCTCGCAACATAGTTATATATATGTTATATGTATAGTTATAATTATAGTTATATTTATATATAGTTATATTTATATGAACGACATACCCTAAATCGTTCCACCACCTATCCCGCCTTTGCTCTGGTTTGGCATTATGCCACGTGGTGGCAAAAGTGTTGAAGCATTGATTATGGCGTTCTTGGCCATTTTCTTGACATAGTTGTCGGTAAACCGTCATATTGAAAACAATAAGTTGTTAATATATTTGGTTAATCAAAATATAAATAAAAATACAAACAAATTAAAGCAAGATATGTATTAACTTACCATCTCCCTCGGGATCCAAAGCGGCAATCCAAGGTCACCATTGACAATGACACCAAAATCCTCCTCGCTCATCCTGGTGTATCTCATCATCCAAACCTGCATGCAGTGAGGAGAAAGACGCTCCGGGGAGGGGAACTACCCCTACGCGCCTACCTCTACCTCTACCTCTACACGACATCTATTTGACACGAGAAAATGACGTTTATACTAATATAAATGCAATTATAATAAAAGGCGTTTATACTAATTAATAATAAATTACAATGTTTAATACATTATTATTCACTATCATGACAAAATAAAATATTTAATACATTATTATTCACTATCACTACTAGAATGGAAGAGTTCTTCCTCCTCTTCATCAGTATCTAGATCATCAACCGATTCTTCTTCCTCTCCATCTTCTTGTTGAATGAAATCCGCCATCTCATCATCATCCAAGTCATTATCCCCAACATCGGAGTCAACATCGACATCAAGATCTTGGTGGACAATGTTAAGAGGATCAGATAATCGGGAAACATCATTGATCACTTGTTCTTGGAAAACGGTTTTCTCGGACGGGAGCATCGATAGTCGATCTTGCCTTTGTTTTGAAAACAACCGACCATTGATCTTTGTCTTTTTCAAACTTGGATATGGAGCATAGTAGACTTGCTCGACTTGATAAGCCGAACAAATGGATCATAAGCGCCATATTTCCTACCACGATGAACTTCAACTATCTTATAATCTTTATGCACATTCATGCCCCCGTTCGTAATTATCAAACCAATCACATTTGAACAATACGGCTTTGTAGACAAATCGAATGTCCATAATACACCAACTCAATGATTTCATTTAAAGTGCCATAATAGTCGGCACCTTCCGTGGAGCCGACACAAACTCCGTTGTTGGTGAAGATTTACCAATATCGTTGCCCGGTTGAATGTCCGAAAGTTGTAGCCATTAATCGAATAACGTTTCCAAGTTTTGACTTGACGAGAAGGACCACTTGCCAAAGCTTTTAGCAAATCATCATTCAACAATGATGCTTGTTGTCCAAACCATTTGGTAAATTCATGTTCATGTTTATTCCAAATATCTGTCGAGGTCAATTGAAATTTCATTGAACACGAATAAATTGCTCGAACAATCTAAGAATGAATCATTTTGTCAGTTAATGTATATTTGTTCAGAAAAAACTGTTAAGCATTGTATATATGTAGTAATGAGGTACTTACAGTTCATACGGTTTCATGATTTCGCAGTTAGACAATACGTACTTGTGCACAAAGTCATATTCTTTATTATCCAAGAACCTCGTCTTGCACTTCCCAGTTGTTGTACCATTATGATCACGGAATAACTCGAGTAAATCAAGCGATTCGCGATGCGAAGTCTCACCAACAAACAAGATTCTTTGCTTTTGTTTCAATATGATCATCGTAATACATAGAACGAAGTTTGAAATCTCTTCCAACAAATACGCATTGCATATTGATCCTCTACGAAGCTTTGTTACCAATCTTTTGTTTTAAGTGATTCAAAACCTTTCGAATGGATACATCCATCGATATTGCACGGACCACCAACTCGACCTCATACGGCAAGTGTACCGGTAAATGCTCCATCGAGTTAAAAAACGCTGGAGGCAAAATCTTCTCTAACTTGCAAATAATCTCAGCAATGTTATTCTCTAAACGAATCACGTCTTCTATTTTTAGGGTAGAAGCACACAAGTCTCGGAAGAATTGACTTATCTCACCAATGCATTCCATTCATTTTTCGAATCAATTCTCGAAGGGCAAGCCGCAACAAACGTTCCATAAAACGCGTGACAATCATGGCTTTTCAAACCACGTAGAATGTATTGATCATGATCTACGCGACCTACTCAGGTCCAAGCATAACCGTCGAGGGAATTTCAACTTGGTGACCCATTCACACAACACTTTTCCTTTACGCTTGTCAAGAACAAGTGTACAATCGGGCGCTTTCACGCAAAGCTCTTTCAAATCTTTAGTGATTTTGGACCACAAGCGATCTTGCCTTTAACGTCCATAACCGTGTCAATCAGTTTTTCAAAGAAGTTTTTCTCAATATGCATCACATCCGGCAATGTCGAAGCGGCAAAGAATGTTTTCCAATACGGAAGATCCCAAAAAATGCTTCTTTTCCACCAACCATTCTTGGAGTTTTAAGCCGTTTCAAGTGCGACCGAGCCATCAATGATGCTTGGTAGGTGTTGTACAAATTCCCATACCTCCTCACCACTCAATCTACGGGTGGTCGCGTGTTCATAATTGTTTGGACTTCAAAAACCTTTATGCGAAAAATATGGTCTTGAGGAGAAACAATCGATGACAATCAAACCAAGTGCATTTACCACTATGTTTGAGCGAGCGACTTGTTTCCATCACCACAATAGGGACAAGCTTTCACACCGGCCGTAGTCCACCCGGATAACATGCCATACGCAGGAAAATCATTGATAGTCCACATTAGTGCAAAACTTCATATGAAAATTACATTTTGTGGATACATCGTAAGTAAACAACCCTGTTTTCCCACAATTTGCTTCAACTCCTTAATCAATGGTTGCAAATAAACATCGAGGTTTCCTTCGGATTTTTCGCCCCGGTACAAGCAATCGATAAGAATATAAAGCTGTCTTTTCATGCACAACTGAGGCGGAAGATTGTATGGTGTGTAACCATGATCGGCGGCAAGAGTAGTTCTTCCCAAAATTACCAAAAGGTGCAAAACCATCATGCAAAGTCCTAACCGCACATTTCTAGGCTCCTTAGCAAACTCGGGGTGCATTTGGTCAAAATGCTTCAAGCTTCAAATCGTTAACTTGGGTGGGGCCATTATACCGCTTGTCCTGGGGTTTTCCGCGTGCCACCTCATTTCCTTGCCTATATGTTTCGTGGCGTACAACCTTTGGAGTCTAGGTCCAATCGGGAAATAAGTCATCACTTTGTTAGTACACGTTGACCTCTTTGCGTTCGTTTTGGTTTATATCGATCAAGGTCACACTTCCGACACTTGTCGGTCGCGTCCCTCCTCCCAAAATAACATACACCCCGCGGGACACACGTGTATTTTCTCATGGGGTAGCTCTAATGCCTTTAACAACTTTTTGGTTTGATAGAAGTTCGAGGTCATTAAGTTATTCTTCGGAAGAATATCTCCTATCAAACCGGTAACCCGTCCAACATTTGTGAGAGAGGTTGTGATCACATTTCAAAGTGAGCAACCAGAAGCCGCATGAAGACGGGACACTACTTCACATGAGTTCCTCTGCGTTTTCATTTCGATGCAATTCGGGTTTGGTGTCTCATTGTTCTCCTCTTGGTTAAGAAATTCTTCTCTTACGTGATCAATCCTATCACGTAATCGCGAATCTGATAAGGGTTCACATTCCGTTCTTGCTTTGAACGTTGATCGGAATGGGAAACTCTTCACCATGACACACCCAATCATAGTAGTTTGCGCAAAACCCATATTTAGTTAAATGTAATCTCACGTCATGTTCGATTGAAAATTTAGTGTTCTTACACTTACTACATGGACACTTCATCATTCCATTATTTGCCCAAACGAATCTAATCGCTTTGCATGTTTTATGAATTCCTCCACTCCATTCACAAATACCGGGTTAAATTTCTTGTTAGCATCCAACCTCTCAAGTACATCCAACTCCGTTCTATTCTCTTCATTTTCAATCCTACACATCATATCATACAAAATATGAGACTAACAATAGTCTTTGAAGGTTGTCTCAACACTTTTGCAAACTCAGTTTTACTCAACTTACTATGAAACTAACAACACTTTAACCTAAATTTTTAATTCATGGTCAAAGGTTCGACGTCAAAATAATTCGGAGGCTTTGCCGTATAACAAAGTACCCCCCAAGTACCATTTTCCAAGCGGGTAGAAAAGACCCTTTTCAACAAACCAATTCAACCACATACTTATCATCATTTCAATCCAAATTCAACAAACCAATTCAACCAACATCCGGTTTCTAAACTAAGCATTTTCAACCAACATCCGGCTTTGCACATACTTAAGCATTCAACAAACCAATTCAACCAACATCCGGCTTTGCACATACTTAAGCATTTTCCTAACTTATCTAACTAATACACATAAGTAAGCATTTTCCTAACTTATAATTACAACACATATATATCTATAAATATATACTACATATGATACACTATATAAAAAAATATAAAAAAATAACTATAAAACCGGCAATCCAAGGTGCAAGGAACTACCCCTACCGCGTCTACTCTACCTCTACCTCTACCTCTACACGACATCTATTTGACACGTAAAATGACGTTTATACTAATCTAAATGCAATTATAATAAAAAGGCGTTTATACTAATTAATAATATGTGCAAGGAAAGCGAGATTTTCGTAGATCTCGTAACTCACGGGGTTTGCAATAGATCCCCTAACTATTGAGATTTGCATTGAGCACCTCTAACTACACCGACCTCAAGCAATTTCTTTGTTTGCTAAGCCGAGTAACTACAACACCTTCTTGAGCTGTAAAAAGTGCAGCAAAGTAAGTGGACTGCCAAAAAAAAGTTAGGTAAGTATAGCCGCACACCGAGTATCATATGTCAATCAAACAAAGGTGGCGAGAATCTAAAGGTGAAACTAAGCTAAGATAAAGTAGATGCACTTGAGATTCCAAAGGTGAAACTAAGCTAAGATAAAGTGATACCAAAATGATGATCATAAATCCCGTAGTCTTATGATTGACTACATTGTTGTTCCACCTCAAAGCATGTAAGCCTCTAGACATTATTAACTTAAAACAACAAGTAAAATACATCAATCATTCGTAAACAAGATATCCAAGCGGACAGCACCTCCTCGAAAACACAATTGCACCAAATTGCGTTTTCTTTATATGGTTGGAAAGCTCAGAATGCAAGCTACAAAAGCATATTTCAGATCTCATTTTCATCCATCACACATCACACACCATGTCAAACAAAACGCATCGGATATTGAAAATCTGTTTTACAGCTTTTGATGTGGTTTTGTGTCGAACTTTGAGTACCCTATACTACTTGGAATGAGATGAATTTTTGATGTGTTATATATTGCATATAGGGGTACATTTTTCATTGAGAAAACATTCTGGTTTGAGGCCTTTATAATAGTTAAAAGTTGGTCACAAACTGCTTAGTCAAAACTGTCCGGTGGGAGCTAATTAGGCTGTGTGGTGTTTTTGAATGTCGGGTTGAAGCCCAAACGAGCTGAAAATTTAAGGGATTATAATTCAGAATATTATGAGCATTTAAAACTTCAACAAGTATCCAAACCAATGTAAAACTCTGATTCAAAAAGGCCCAGTTAGCTTTGCTAATCATCAAATGTGGCTAAACACACACTTTATACACTAGAAGATTATAAGACAGTTTTTAGGTGATTCAAAGAACAATAGATACCTACAGTATTTCATATATAATCAACAAAGACCGACAGAAATTGATTAACACCACCACCACCACAACACCTAAACCGCCACAATACAACACCAATCCAAGATCAATGACCAACACCACACCCAACCATCATCCAAAATCTAACACAAAACAATCAAAACCCCAAACCACCCATCACCAAGCACCAACCGAGCAAACATCACATAGCATCACCACAACCAACATCACCAATCAACACCACAGCCACACCACACAAAAACAAGCACGAACAAAAACAAAACATATAACGAGTCAATTGAAGTCCAAATCGAGTCAAGAGATGAATTGGACAAAAATTAAAAGCCCTAAAATTCAAAATTGAGAAGTTGAGTAGGTGTGTACTTACCAAATTAGGACCAAAACGAGGTGTAGAAGGGAGGTGGAGATGGGTGTGGAGGTGTCTGTGGTGTCGGAGGTGGTGGTGGAGTCTTGCGGCGCAGGAGGAGGTGGAAGTGCGGTGCATGTAGTGGAGGTGGTGTGTGGGCGTGGTTGAAGGTGGAGGTGGAGGCAGGCTGCGGAGGAGGAGGAGGAGAGGAGGATCGGAGGAGAGTAGAAGAGGGGAGAAGCTAGCGTAGCGTGGCTGAAAAAGTATGCGAATGAAGAAGAAGAAGAAAAGAAGAGGACCCGATTTTAATTTAGGTCCACATTTTGCGACGGAATTTAAATTCCGTCGCAAATTTTATCTAAATTCAGAATAATAAAATAATTTTATAAAATTTTATTGAAGTCCGTCGCAAAATAATAAAACTTCCGTCGCAAAACGGCATTTTGCGACGGAATTTAAATTCCGTCGCAAATTTTATCTAAATTCAAAATAATAAAATAATTTTATAAAATTTTATTGAATAGTCCGTCGCAAAATAATAAAAATTCCGTCGCAAAATTGCCCGCCAAGTGGAAAAATCGGTCCCGCCAAGTGTCCCGTCGCAAACATTAAAATATCCGTCGCAAACGTAAATTTGCGACGGAAATAAGGTCCGTCGCAAAAAATCCGTCGCAAAACTGCTGTTTTTTGTAGTGAATGAGTTCTGGGTGAATGAGCAGTGGAATACTGAGATGTTGCATACCTACCTCCCCCCCCCCCAATTGTTGAAGAGATTAGCCACGTATCCTTTCAGCGTGATACGGCCGACCGTCTTATATGGACTCTTAGTCCAAATGGAAAATTCACTACTAAATCCGCGTGGAACATGGTGCATACCGGTCACACCTCTAATGCTCTTTACACGATCATTTGGAACAACATCATCCCCTTGAAAGTTTCATTCTTTTTTTGGAGGCTTATCAATAACCTCCTCCCCCTTGATCACAGCTTACAAAAACGGGGCATAACTCTAGTGCCTAAGTGTTTTGCTTGCCAGAATGGGGATGGGGTGAGACACACTTTTATCGACTGTCACTTTGCCGCCACTATCTGGAAGCACTTCATGAGTCATTTCGGAATGCAGTTTAATCCGACTTTGGGGATTGTTCCGATGCTCCATTACTGGAGGAACTCCGTTACGAATATCCACCGCATACGGCTTATTGTTCCTATTTTTATATGTTGGGGTATTTGGTCTGAAAGGAACTTTTGCCGGCATGAGTCGGTTCAACCCTCTGTTAATCGGAGTATTATCCTCATTGAGCGTGCGCTCCGTCAGCTGACTTTCCGGAGAATGATCACGTCTACTGAACTGGGCACTGATAGGGACACTCCATTCTTTCTGCCGTTTAAGATCAAGCCGACCCCTAAGCGACAAGGCATGCAATTACGATGGATGACTCCACCTCCAGGAAGATTCAAGTTGAATGTTGATGGGAGTGTGCGCGATGGTTTAGCCTTTGGGGGAGGTATCCTCCGCGACTCTCTTGGACGGTGTATTATGGCCTTTCAGATGTGTTTTGGGCAGGGGACTGTTATTGACACGGAGATCAAAGCTCTCCTTTAGGGGTTGCTTAAAATTCCTGACGGCTTTCATGTGGATGTCGAGACCGATTCCCTTTATGTCTATCGTGTTACCTTTGGAGATGCTACTTGGTACTTGGCCACTCGGGTCTCTCTGTGACCCGCATCACGGGCAATTGCGGGAGGATGCCTTATACAATATCCCATATCTACCGTGAGTGCAATAGAGTCGCAGATGCTTTAGCAAACTTTGGAAGGGGGAACCCGACTTTATGATCATGAGGAATGGGTCCGAGACATATTCGATCACTTATACAAGATGACCTCCATGGACCATCACTTATACATTTTATCCCTATCACACTGGGAAGCACTCTTCACTTGTGAAAGGTGCAATCCAGTCGTTCTTTCTTTCCTTAGCCCCTCATGTCCCCCCTTTTTGCTTATCATTGTGGTTCATACATACATGGGTTGCGCTCCTTTTCGAGACACTGGGGCGTGCACTGGGCTGCCGCTTGCTGATCCTCAACTTGCCTAATAGAGGATATACGGCTTTGAGCATCTGGGCGCACCCTCCCTCTTGGTTGGGGTGCTTATCGTGTTTTTGTTTCTTTCTACGACTAAATTCGTGTGATATAGGAATGCAATATATTTGTTATATGTATTCTTTTGATGCAGAACATCGGAACCAAGTGTCGGCGACATCACCTCGTGCAGGTTGGATGCCTCATGATGGAGTTCGAGCTGTGAATCGGTTTGGAAGACATCCTACGAGTCGTTTGATGATGGGCTCTGGAGCGGTCAGACTGCGCTTGAGGCATAGAGCGAAGATGGAGATCCACTTCATTTACTTTATGTACCAACACTATTGTAATCATCTGTGGCGGACGATGTTTTTTTTTGGGGATGCATAGAGCGAGTACTATTCCCAATGTGATGGATTTTCCCACCCTGGGTTTGACACACATTGGGATTAAGGAGGCCATGCTATGCATTCCATCACGTAAACTTGGGGCGGGCCAGGATAGGGCGTTGAACTTTGTAGCTCTTTATTAAAATCAATAAAAATAAAGTTTCTTCAAAAAAAAAAATTTCCTTTCTGTATGGTACTATGGTGAAAACGTGCCTCAAGGATACCCATAAGCTGGCATCTAATCTTCAACCTTAAACAAATTGGAATAAAGAAACTAATAGAAGTCAAATCAATCCATGACTAAAAAGGCACAAAGTAAAAATAGAACATCGGACCAAATTCGAACATATATCCAATAATTGTACAACCCAAGAAGAATAGAAATGATCCCTTTTCATAGCAATGGAAGAAGTTATGAAATAGGAAAAACAACAAAAAGAGTGAAAGAAAACTGATATCTTAAATGCAGTAATTTGTCTCTTTAAGAATTAGGCTGGATTATAGAACAACAAATATAAAAATTAACTCACACACTCTTCTAAAAGTATCACCTTGACCACTATGCCAAACCTACTTAATTGGATTATGAGCTCAAATTGCAGTAAAACCACTACTACTTAAGCTCGATCTTGTTCTTACAGCCAATAATCCACAATGAAAGTGCTTAAGAGTTTAATAATCAGCTTACTGAATAGCCTAGCAACTCAACCGTATTCAACCGGAAATGAACTCAAAGAACTCAAAACTCCACTATCATTGCCATGATATATGAAGCAGAAAACTTCCGATAATCAAAACTAAAAAAGGGCTAAGAATTTCAAAACAAAAATAATAAGTAGCAAGCATAGAAGTAAACAAACCTGCGCAAGAACCTCATTGCCATCGATCCGAACCTCATTGCCATTGATCCGACCGTCGTGATCAGAATCAGCAAGCTTAAAATAATCTTCAAACAAATTTGTATTTGACTGAGCCATTAGCAAATCAAACTGAAATCTCACTTTCGAATTCCAAAACGGAGAAGGCAGTTAATGATTGGTAGCCATCATCCAAAAGCCAAAAAAAACAAAAAAATGTTTAACGGTAAGATCGGAGTCAACATGATTGAATATAGCAAAAGGTGAATACGTATGAGCAAAGGAAAGGAAATACCGACAATATAATAGAAACAAAACTTCCAACCCCTTAAAATAAGAATAATATCACATATGAGCAAAGAAAAGGAAAATACCAACAAAAGCAATGAAATAAAGCAGCGTTTATCAATAGATACCTTGCGATAAACGTTTATCAAGTGCATTCTAATCCAATAGATAAAGAGAAGCGGCGGCCGAAACAAAAGCTATCAAATGTTGAAAGAAGACCGATTCATGTCATTCAACAGGAGCATCAATTGAAGCGAGAAAAAATAATCAATAACTCAGCGTAAAAAAAAATACACTCACTCGCCTACCCAGGCTCATTTTGTTACTCTTGCTTCTGACAGTCTGCCGACAATGCTACTAGTGCCATTGAACTATGATACATATCATTATAGATACTCTATAATGTCGATGGCCCGAGGTAGAGCACTCAATGGGCTAGGGTGGCCCCATTTCGCCTTACCAACCCCAGGGAAACTCCGAATACACCTCAAAGAGGTGTTCTACCAAATCAGCTTTCAGCTCATAGATACTAATATCAAATAGTTCATTGCCAAGTTTTTTTTATCTTGTTCCTAATTCAATACTAAACAAGTCCGAACTAATTGAATACTTGTATCCGAAATTCCTCTATTTTGGAATAAAACGAATGCTTAGAGCAATAGGAGAAGCCATTACCATCCGAAGGTAAACATTTTTGTTGAGTCATTCTCCAATTAAAACCAAAAATGAATTCAAATCTCTATTAATTTAAATATGTAAAAGTACTCTAGGAATACAAAACGCATAAGTAGAAAGTAGAAATGGGGAAAGATGATACATTGGGAGAAGAAGAGATAGTTTTGGTGGCGACTATGGAGTTATTGACGGAATCGTAGACCTTAATGCACTGAAATGCACCGCCTATAGAAGAATCAAATAATTGTACAACCCAAGAAGAATAGAAACGATCCTTTTTCAATTCAATGGAAGAAGTTATGAAATAGGAAAAAAAAAAGTCAGCAGGGAAAGGAAGCTGATATCTTAAATGCAGTAATTTGTCTCTTTAAGAATTAGGCTGCATTATAGAACAACAAATGTAAAAATTAACTCCCACACTCTTCTAAAAGTATCACCTTGACCACTATTCCAAACCTACTTAATTGGATTATGAGCTCAAATTGCAGTAAAACCACTACTACTTAAGCACGATCTTGTTCTTACAGCCAATATAATCCACAATGAAAGTGCTTAAGAGTTTAATAATTATCTTACTGATTAGCCTAGCCACTCAACCGCATCCAACCGGAAATGAACTCAAAGAACTCAAAACTCCACTATCATTTCCATATTATATGAAGCAGAACTTCCGATAATCAAAACTGAAAAGGGACTAAGAATTTCAAAACAAAAATAATGAGTAGCAAGCATAGAAGTAAACAAACCTTCGCAAGAACCTCATTGCCATTGATCCGACCGTCGTGATGAGAATCAGCAAGCTTAAAATAAGCTTCAAACAAATTTGTATTTGACTGAACCATATGCAAATCAAACTAAAAGCTCACTTTCGAATTCAAAATGGAGAAGGCGGTTAATAATTGGTAGCCATCATCCAAATGCCCAAAAAAAAACAAAAAAAATGTTTAACGGTAAGATCGGAGTCAACATGATTGAATATAGCAAAATGTGAAATTTCTTGTAGTGTCTGTGGACTACTACTCTCCATCATAACTTATATATATATATATATATATATATATATATATATATATATATATATATATATATATATATATATATATATATTAATGGAAGAAATGGATTTAGCAAGGAAACTTGACATATTATGCTCAAAAAGTTAAAAGCTAGAAATATATGCGTCGTAGGAAACAATTTAAAAAATATACCTACGTCTGTTCTGCATTGGTACCACAGGATTTTGTACCGGCTGTCTTAACCCCCAAACTGATGATGTTGTACGGGCCGAATGAGCGGTGGAGCATTCGACATGTGGTTGAGGTTCTTTGAACCTTTGTTGGGGTGAGTCATTGCGGATAGGTGTAGCCAGGTGCTACAAAAGTATCAGATCTAGGCGGTGGTGTAGGTAGAACCGTTGGCTGAGGTGTAAAACTTAGTGGTGTGGGGGAAAACACTGATGCATGTGGACGACTGAAAAACTGACTAGCCGGTGGCATAGACGCTTGCTGAGGTTGCACAGAAACGGTTGGGAAAGTACTCACCGGTGGATGAGAAAGTCATTGGAGGCACAGACACTCCTGATGTTACTCCTGCTGATGTAGTGAGGAACGGTATGTTAGGGTTAAACCGTGAAGGACCCTCTTGTTCCACTATTCCCCTAACGACGATATATGGTCCTTTATTCACCCCATGCATGATGTTGCTCATAGACGGGGTGTTCACTTGAGAAACTGTAGGGCCCTAGGTAGTTGGTCCACTCATTCTCCTTCTCGGGATTATAACCTCGGTAAATCCTGCCTCAGTGCTACCTGTCTGGGTGTTAGCCGCCTCGGTGATATTCGTATTAGCTCCTCCTCTAGTAAGAACCATTCTATAACCAAGAAAAAGAGGGGGGTTACTAAAGCTCTAACACTTATCTTAAACAAGAAATCAAGTTCTACACAGCAAGGAAAACCTTTCTCTCTGATACCAACTGTAATGCCCCGTTCCCAGACACCGAGTCCTTATCCGGAAAGAGCGCTCAGCACAAATATTATTAAATAAATTCAATAATATATGTAAGCCTTACGTTAGACATCAGAACTAAAACGACGCGGAAGATAAAACGACTCGGGAAAAACAAAAGATTGAACACACGGTTTTCAATACTGTAAAACTAAATCCAATATAGAGAACTAAAACATCCAACATTAAATCCAAAAGAATTCAAACGGAACTAATCCAAAAGAATGACAACATTGTTTGAACTTGAATCAACAACTTTATTGAAGGAATCAAAACTAAAATAAACTAAGTCTTCAAGGGCTCCATCTCACACGTCTCCGTCAATGAACTCATCATCATTAGCAACATGTTCATCTTCTTTGGGGAAAGAGAAAGACAAACAAAAGTAACGGGGTAAGTACATAAGTACTTAGTAACACGTAGAAGATCGTATAATGTCGGTCTCATAAAGAAATAAAAGCAACGCCGTCTTTTATTAATTCATTCCGTTATTAACCCTAGCTAACTATCATATTATGTTCATAGCATAACATAAGGTTCCAAAGTTATCTAGCTTAGCTCAAGTTTGTTACATCATGAATAACAAGGGCACTACGCCTAGTAATAGGATGTATTAGGACAACTGGGTGCAACCTACTTAGAGACACGCTCTAGTAGCCCCGGGAATATCTGAGTCCCGATAGTGTGATGACCGGCAGAGTGCACCAGACGCTTTATCTAGCCAATCGATTGACCGGCGTGGGTACAGTCTACTTTGTCTGGTCAGAGAACACATCGCGATATTGTACTATGCCTTACCAAGCATTGCATGATGTTTAATATTATTAATCTAACACATACGTTTGATTAGATGTTTAACTAGCCACCTAAGTTGATTCACATAAAAGGCTCACCTATCAGTCTACTCCCTCTTCTTAAGACCACTAGACTCTAACAACCCTAACACATACACAGACATCGATAAACCCTAGCTTATCAAAGCACAAGGCAAATTCAAAGCTTTCGACAGTCCCACACTTCATCTTTTGAGGGAATCCATATGGTGCCGGAACTAAACGCATCAAAAGCTAATTCAAGGCTTTGTCACATAAGGTTAAGCAATAAAAACATGATTATGAAGCCTGAAACCAAGCTGACACAATAAAACAGTAAAACGGACTAAACAGGTCAAACGCCCGTTTGATCCCCTGTAAACGCCCGTTTGCCTCCATGTAAACGCCCGTTTGCCTTGAACGAGCGTCCACAAATCCCCAAATGCCCGTTCGTGAAAATCAGCCACATCATGTATCTAAACCAAACCCTCAAACGTCCGTCCGTAATACCCAAATGCTCGGTTGAGCTGCCGCTATCGCAAACGCCCGCTT
The DNA here is from genome assembly GCA_026214975.1 of Gentiana macrophylla. NCBI lineage: Eukaryota > Viridiplantae > Streptophyta > Magnoliopsida > Gentianales > Gentianaceae > Gentiana > Gentiana macrophylla. The sequence goes on from CM047812.1 coordinate 73,892,648, forward strand.
GCCCTGGTGCAAACGCTCGTTTGCCTAGGTTTTTCCCCAGAAATCTGCAACCTTCAAAACACAATTTCTAACCCAAATCCAACCCAAACTCCAACCAAAGTAGATTCAAAACCATGAAAATAAGCATACAAATTGCTCTATAACTTTATGACACCTTAATCATACGATAAGAACACCACGTTATCTTAATTGCGTGGTACAACGATCCAAAGCTTCAACTCGTCAAAAGTTTAACCTTTAACTCCAAACCTATAAACGATCAATCCAAAGACGATCACTACGATGTTTATACTCAGAAAAACGCAGCTAGCAACGATGATGAACAAACCCTAATGACAAGAACAAGGAGGGAAAAACTTACGTTAACTGATTTAGGGATTGTTGATATCAAAACGATCCTCGTCTCGCGGTGATCCTTTCTCCCTTGAGATGTCTGCGTTTTTTATCAACGGATTAGCCTAGAGATTCGAAAGCCTCTTCTCACCCTTTTTTCTCAAAACTTGCGCCTCCCACTTTGTATTTTACGTAAAACAACAACTAGGTTAATTTAGGATTAGTTTTCCTTTTATAATCTCAATTAAATCTAATTATTCCTTATTAATTAAATCCAATTAATCCTTTTCCTTTTCCTTTTCTTTTAATCCTTTAAAACAAAACCAAATATTCAGATTTTTCGTGAAAAGACAAGGATGTCCTTTTAGAAAAATCGGGATATTACAAATATCAGTGGATTTGGTTTGTCGTACAAAAATTCCACTACTACAATAATAAAAAGTGGAAATTGGAAAGAGAAAGAAAAGAAGGGCATAGTTGTCCACTAAAACAAAATTTTGTCCTTAATGTCATAATATTTAATACACTAGGTTAAATGACAATTACATCTTGTATTTTGTCCCTTTTAACATTTATGTATTTTTTATTTGCAGTTTCATATATATATATTTCAAAAAAATTCATGAAACTTTTGAAAAATAGGGCCGGCCTCTCATGCCCATAAGTGATATTTGGTGGACAATAGACGGTTTAATTTCTGCTTTTGCCATCGGTAACTTTTTTTTACCCTTTCGTTCCCGCTCTTCTGCGTAAACATGTTTATTTTTAATTGTTATCAAATTATGCCTATTTGAAATTGATCTTTCTGCCTATGTCTGCTATGTCAAGTTGATATGGATATATTGCTGTGTAGCGGTTTTGTGATCTTATATTGGCAGGCTTTTGTGATCTTACCTTGGACCTCTTGTTGAAGTTCCTTTCTATGCTATGGGATGCACCAGTATTAATGTTTTTTTGGTCAGTGTTCAAGTTAACCTGTTTAAAATGTAACCCATTTGAATCTCAAACAAAGACTCGTCGTATAGTTAAACTTTTCCATGCCATGCATCATCTTATCAATCTCTCTACATACGGCACTTAATGTTTGTGTCTTCTGTATTTTTTCTTTTTTCTTTTTTCTTTAGGGGAATGATTGAACCTTTGACGTGGTCTTTGAAGGGTTTTTTGTTTTTGTTTTGTGTAAGTAGAAACGTTCAAGTTTTAGCTTTTAGCTATTTGTGCCAAAATGGTGCACACGATCCTTATGTTTTGTGATACAAACATAAGAATTTAAATTTTTGATCATTTGCTAAATATTGTGCTAAGTTGTATTTTGCATTAGCGCGGAGGTCCCATGGGAAGACTTCGATTATCTATGGTCCAATTGATCTGGTGTATTGTAGGATCTGTCAGGGACATATGGGCAAGGTGAAGATATAAAATGATGTTGTGTTTTTGTAATTAATTGGTGCTTTGAGTAAAAATAGTTATGAACTTCAATTAGCAAGTGTTCATGGAATGTGCATGAGGCTCATGGTTTTTTTCTCATTAGTGGGAAAGCAGAAATGGTTATTTAACATTCTTTTAGTATGGGTATTGTCATATAGTGTCGTGGCATGACATGTCAGTAAAAAGTATCAGGCACTATAAATAATTTGAATAGACTGTTCCCCATTGATTTTTTCCCGGTAGATATTCTTTATATGTAAAGAGTGCCATGATATTCTTTAGTTAAATTTCTTTTCCTTGGCAGGCTAGGGTGTTTCCTTCTCTCAATTTGTACTGGAATTTCATTACATGCCTAACATATTGATTCACATGTTTATTTGACATAATTGCAATTTGGTATTTTTCAATGACGGGTTAAACAATAGAAAAAGAGTAAACGGAGGGGTTATATCCTATAGTACTGTCTTCATCTTATTAATTTATTGTGCATTAGCACATGGAACATTGTATACTACTTTAGTGGTTGTATTGCAGTATTCTGGTCCATCATTTTGTATTCACTCTCTCCTTTTTCTTTAGTGTTAGTGTATGTTCCCGATATATTTCAGCTACTCATACGGTTTGCAACCAATACCGGTGTTGAATCTATTTCATGTTAAATTAAAGTTACATATAGACGTTTTTTTATACCAATAAGTGAAGGTTCATAAAAAAAATAAAAAAATTTGAAAGTTCCCTAAATTAAGCCCAATGAAAGAAATCTACTATATCAAAATTCATCTTTTACCGAAACACAACTCATCTATATCCTTCAAGTCGGATTGATGTGATTCGCATTCGAAATGAAATACATCGATGGTCGACTCTCATTGTAAAAGGAATATTTTTTCCCAATGTAAAAGGAATATTAATATCCTAATGAAAATATTAGGTGCTAATATCAACTTACATCATAATAAATTATATATTATTTTTTAGGTAAAAAAACTTTTTACTAAGCCCAGTCCGCAATAGCGGCAGAAATTAAATCGCGAGGGGGAGAAGTTCCCCAACCCATGCGACCGGTATGTTCTAACACATGTCTAGCCAAAAGGTGCGCCGGGAAGTTTCCAGTGCGCTTAACAAAAGAAAAGGACGAAGATATGAAGGATGGCAAAAGCGCAAGACAATCGCGTTCTAAGCAACTAAAGATAGATAAATCATCCGTCGGCCGCACTAATGCCTGGACACAAGGCAAACAATCTCAAAAATGACCGTAGAGAGCCCCAATCGAATAGCCTCCTCCATTGCCAAAAGAAGTGCCTGCATCTCAAGAGTTTCGGGGCCTATGCATCTCAATAAAATTTTATATTGTATAGATATTTAATCTATCCGGACGTGCTTCGCACGGGTTTTAGACTAGTAATAATATAATGTGTAGCCTCTTTGAAAGAATAGATGATGTACTAAATATAATGGATGATTGTGTTGTGTGGTATATATTACGGTGAAAGTGTATCATATTAATTTTGTACTTTTACGTGTATTACATTATACAATGTGGCGTATATGTTCTTGTGGAAAATTATATGTTAATTGGGAATGTGTAATACGACTTCTGGTAGCCTTGGCTCATCACCAAACCTGAAACCCTCTACGGGGCAAAGGTGGGAGCACCGAAAGGCGTTGATTAGGCCTTGTGGGACATTGACTTAGTAGTCATTGATCCTTTTACAACGTGATTAGTAGTGTAACTAGATGTCTAGGACTAGAAGTCTTTAGGAAGCTTTTTATGTGAATGAATTAGGTGGTTAGATCTACACTCCGAAATACATATGTGATTGTCTAAAAGCTAAAACGTCAATATTATTGGTGAGGCACATTTTTTATATCGAAGCATGGGACACTTACTACTCCTACGGGACAATGTGTAACTCCCACATGGAACATGAGTCCATGCCTCTAGAACGGTGCAAACCATGTTGTGGGGCATTCTCACCATGTGTATTGTACTTTGATATTGATGTAACAAACCTTACTTGTGTGAGGATGTACTAAGGAGCTAGTAGAGGGTGAGTGAGCTCTACTGTATGTGGTAGTGATTGTAGAAGATTTCCATGTTATATATATGTATGCTTTATATTGTAGCCGTTTCTTCTACCCCTTACTAAGTACGTATATACTTACCCCCTCTTCTTTATTGTCTCCACCCCGAGAATGTGGTGTATTTGTAGGTTGTTTTCCCGGCCACTAAGGAGTGACCCTGAGAGGATGCAGATGAAGTCTACTATTCTTTATTATCCAAGTTTGGGGTTGATCATATAGGTTTGTAGTTGGGAGTTCAAGCCTTGCTGCAGATTTCTTGGAGTTTTATCTTGCTAAAAGATAAGAGGCTCTTCCCAATGTGTAATTACGTTTTATGGTGTTAAGGTTAAGTTTTAGAGTTGTTTTGTGGTTTAAAATCATGTTCTAGGTTGTAGTTAAAGCGTTGGATGTTATGGTATGTAAAGGCTGTAATTTACTATTTGTTTTCTGTGTTATTTGATGTTGATTCTGTTGGGAAATGGTTAGAAATCGTATGTGCAAAAAACTGTGTGTTTAGACCAGTTTTTTCCATTTTGGCGCACGCCAAAGTATAGCGAAGGCAAAGCAGAACTTCTGTACCCATTTTGGCGCATGCTGAAGGGTTTGGCGCACGCCAACCCTGAACAAAAAGTTCTGCAAGCTCTCTGATGTGCCTTGGCGCACGCCAACATGGTCTGAATGTTGTTCTGAGTGTTTTAAGCTATGAGTTGAGTTTTAAATGTTGTTTCTTGATCTAATAAAATTAAATGAACATGAACAAGTCTCGATTGAGTTTCTGATGCGTTTAGTTCTGACACCGAATGAATGCTTCCTAAGAGTTGAAGTTCGGGACCGTCGGAAGAGTATGACTGGCTTGTGTTTTGATGAATTAGTATTCATCAATTTCTATGTAATTTCCTAGGCCTTGTCTGTGTCTAGTGGTCTGAGTAAAAAAGTAAGAGTTGTAAGGAAGCTTACTTGAAAATACTTAGGTGGCCAGCTAATAATTAATCACAAACGTAACTATGAAGTAAAAAGACTAAACGTCACCATCGCCTCAGGATCTATGAATTTCAATTCCTTTTTTACTTTTTGTTTTTCTTTTTTGTTTTTAGGTAAGAAAAAGTTCTTTCAACATTATTTATTTATTTATTTAGGGTAAAACACGTTTTTGTTTGTTCATTATAATAAATATATTAAAGAGAAACATCAACCACACGTTAATCTACTAGTATATATATATTTGAAACCGAAGACTAGTGAGCCTTACATGTATTAATTCTCACATGCAGTCATCAAAAGTCTGAATATACGCATATGCATGTCAATGTCTATTACTGCAATTGATTCAAATTTGACAGAAGTGCCACCCGCCAAGCATTTCTACATCTGTGGACTACTACTCTCCATCATAACTTTTTATATATATATATATATATATATATATATATATATATATATATATATATATATATACTCTAGTGAATCGTGACTCCGTGCAACGCACGGAGTGCCCATGCTATAAGTTTTAACTTATTTGACGATATTAAATACGAAGAAATGTAGCATGTAACGAACCGTTCAGAACGTAATTTCTAAGCGCAACAATGAAAAATAAAACATTTTACATCGATCTTCTTTCGGATACCACAACCTACCACACAACTCTACCCTAGTCAACACACTCTTTCTTATCTACTACACACATTATCAATCACTCAACATCACCCTATCCCAACATTTTTTAACACTCACCTATCAAATCCTACCTCACCATGCCCTACACCACATTATCTTACCACACTACCCTATATTACGTACTTTATTCAACCTACCAAACTTTACTTAACTTACGCCACATCATCCAGCCATATCATCCTACCATACCATACATCACCTCATTACATCTCATACCTCGCCTCACCTACATTAGCACACCCTACCGCACCCTACCTCTCTACATACCTACAAACCTTAACCTACCTCCCAACCTACATATTAATTCACTATCCTAGCTAAGCCTATTACACCCTATTTTATCTCATCTCACCCTACCTTACCCTACCCACCACCACATCCTACTCTACCCTACAACTCCCTACCTTACCGTGCCCACCACCCATCTTACTATACCCTACCCTTCCCACCGCCCCAACCCAACCCACCCCACCCACCACCTACCTAACATCACTTTCCTCTTACACACCACCACGTGTTTATCGATTTTCATTTCATTCCATCCGATTTCATCCTGCTCAATTTTCATTTTATGAAAAATTCTACAATGTCAGGCCTTACAAACCAGACGGTCCAAAATAACAAAAGGGCCGAAACACAAAAAGCAACAAATGAGAGTAGAAGAGATGATTTTTTTAGTGGTTTATACAGGTGAGGAGCCGGGAGAAAAAAAAAAGGGAGGGTGCCATGTGGCATACCCTTTCCTTTCTTATTTAGATAGGCAAGAAAAAAAAAAGATATGTTTTTTTACAAAAAAAAAAAATTCATTTCAAGAATTTCAATATTTCATGTAATCGTGAAACCAAATATTTTTAAGCATAAATATCGTGTACGCAACATGTCGTTGACTTATATCTTGAAAACAGTCATATCGCCGTGTACAAACGATATGTTTATGAAATGAATTTATTTTAAAAAATTTATAATATTTCATGTAAACGTCAACAAAATTGTTTTGGCATGATACAAAGATCGTGTCGGCAACAAGTCGTGGCCTTATATTTTGAAAATAGTCATACATTTGCTACATATATTCACACATTAAAAGGTGATACAATTGAGTCCTCCAAAATGGAACAATGTAACTCAAAACCTTCTTCTATAAAAAATAAAAATAAAAATAAAAAAACTTTTCTGGGCTGGGTTTGCCATGAACAGTAAATAAAAATTTAAAAAAAAAAAAATGGCTTGAGAACACAGTAGATGAACAAGAAACGATGAACCAATTAAAAAAAAAATAAGTGTCACTCAATGACAACTTTTCCTTTCTTATATGTAGTAGAGGGATATATATATATATATATATATATATATATATATATATATATATATATATATATATATATATATATATATATGGACAAAAGGGATTTAGCAAGGGAAACTTGACATATTATGCTCAAAAAGTTAAAAGCTGGAAATATATGCGTTGTAGAAAACAATTTGAAAAATATACCTACGTCCGTTCTGTGTCGGTCCCACAGAATTTTGATTTTTCCCAAAAAGATTTGTCCGCGTAGGCACGAGTCACGCGTGACCGTCGCACGAATAACGCGCGACAGGCGCACGAGTCCCGTGAAGACGTGTCACCATCGCCTCAGGACCTATGATTCCATTTCCTTTTTAATTATTGGTTTTTCTTTTTGCTTTTAAGTAAGAAAAAGTTCTATCAATAATTCCATTTCATTATTTATTTATTTATTTTGGGTAAAACACATTTTTGTTTGTTCATTCTAATAAATCTATTAAAGAAAAACATCAATCACAGGTTAATCTACTAGTATATATCTATATTAATATTTTCAATCAAAAAACTGCCAATTGACGCGGAATTGACCAATTGACCCGACCCCATACCTGAATTTCAGCCTTTAACAACCCACAAGCTTTTAAAAAAAAAAAAAAAAAAAAAAAAAAAACACGAATATCTCCCCACTATCCCTAACCATCCCACGTTCTCCTGCAAGCAAACATATTAGTTGCAAAAAAAAAAAAAAAAACAAAAATCTGAAAGGAATAAAAATTGATCAGATTGCAATATATCATTTAGGGGTTCGATTTTACTAGCTACAATCAAGGATCTTCCTAGAATAGATTAGCAAGGCATTAAGCAAACACGTATTAATTACAAAATAATACAAAATAATTAACATTATTTTCGGTATTCTAACACTCTCAAATGATCGGGAGGAGGTTAGGTGAGCAAATCGAGATGGACCGAAATCTTCAAAGAGAACTCGAGGAAGGCCTTTAGTGAAGATATCGGCGTCTGGTGGCGAGATGGGACATGGAGAAACACGAACTTGACCACGAGCAACCTTTTCACGGACGAAATGAATGTCCATTTCAATGTGTTTAGTCTGCCCGATCTTTGGACCGGGTTGCCGGAAAGGTATCTTTGCACTTACATTGTCGCAAAAAACTAAGGTGGCTTTGTGGATGGGACGGTGGAGCTCCAAAAATAAATTACGCAGACCAACATGATTCGAAACAACATTGGCAGCGCCCGCGCGATATTCTCGGCTTTGAAAGACTAGAGCGGGACAATGTGGGTTGGCGCCAAGCGGACCAGGAAAGGAGATTGTCACCGAGGAAGACACAATACCTGAGAGGGATCGGCGAGTGTCGAGCGACCACCACCCCAATCTGCATCGGTGTAGGATATTAAACCTGAAAGGAGGGCGGATCTGAGATGTAATCCATAGTGAAGAGTGCCCTTGAGATAACGGAGAGTATGCGTTTGAGGGCATGCATGTGAGAATCTTCGGATCGTGCATATGGAGGCAAATTTGTTGGAAAGATAGGATATGTCGGGTCGAGTAAAAGTGAGATATTGAAGAGCACCGCTAAGCCGCTGCGATAAAGAGTGGAATGCATATGGAGAACCAGAGGAAGAAGCGAGTTTAGATTGAGTATCCACGGGGTAAGCACCGGGTTGCAAGAGGAGGACATGCGGCCGCTCAATAATATCTTGACATATTTTTTCGTTGGCTCAAAAATAAGCCACTGCATGGCGTGTTCTGAAGGTAGCCCAAGAAATAGCTAAGGGGCCAAGATCTTTCATAGCAAATTACGAGGCAAGCAATGACATGATATGAATGCGAAGGCGTTCGAGAGGATGTAGTGAGGATGATGTCATCGACATATAATAGTAAATAAGCCATGTCGGCACCACTTGCGGTAAATAAATAGAGAATGATCGGACTTGCTATGTGAAAAACCAATGGATGAGACGCGAAATCGGCAAACCGTTGATACCAAGCTCGTGGAGCTTGTTTTGAGGTCAGATAGAGATTTCTTTAAGAGGCATACATAATCCGGATGAACAGGATCACGGAAACCCAAGGGCTGGTGCATATAAACGGTTTCATGCAAGTCGCCATGCAAGAACGCGTTCTTTACATCAAGTTGATGAATGTTCCAAGCTTTGGACAATGCAATACTCAGAACCGCGCGTATGGTAGCCGGTTTCACAACCGGGCTAAATGTCTCGTCACAATCCACGCCAACCTGCTGAGATCTGCCATCACCTACAAGACGAGCTTTATAGCGCTCAAAAGAACCATCAGAATTCTTTTTGTGACGGAAAATCCACATTGATCGAATAATATTAGCATTAACTGGACGGGGTACCAAATCCCACGTCTTATTTTCAATAAGAGCATTAAATTCATCTAACATTGCGGCTTTCCAATTCGGGTCGGACAAGGCAAGTTTCGGATTGCGAGGAAGGGGGGAAGGAGAGACGGAGGTGGAAAGATTATACAGCTGTTTGGGTTTGAAGATACCACGCATGGCACGAGTAGTCATTGTGCGAGCGGGCTGTGGGCTAACCGAATGGTGAGAAGGGGTTTGAGGTGATTGGGCCGCTGGAGATTCAGTCTGTAGAGGAGGCTGGGGAAGAGGAGCATCGAGTGGGCTGGTCTGGTTTGAAGTAGGGGAGAAGATGGGCCGGATGTTGGGGAGTCCGGCCGACGAGGATGTTGGGCCGATGTGGGAAAGACTGATCCAGAGGATGCATAGGGTAGAGAATTTTGGATATTTTGTAAAATAAGAGGGTGAATGTCATGATGTAAAAAATCATATGATGGTGTTGAGGCGGAGTGCATTTCAGCAAACGGGAATCGGCTTTCGTCAAAAATTACATGTCGAGAAATAATTATTTTGCGACTCGATAAGTCAAAGCACTTATATCCTCGATGATTTGGCGGAAAGCCTAAGAAAACACACGGAGTTGAACGTGGTTGTAGTTTATTTATTGTGGTGGAGGGATGAAGGGGAAAACAAAGACATCCGAAAGTACGGAGGTGGGTGTAGGACGGAAACCGATGGTAGAGAATTTGTGTGGGAGATTTATTTTGAAGATTTTTATGTGGAATTATGTTTAAGAGATATGTAGCCATTTGGAGGGCATGGTGCCAATAATTGGGAGGAAGTGATGCGTGAGCGAGAAGCGTGCGAATCAAATTATTTATGGTTCGAATTTTGCGCTCGGCCTTACCATTTTGAGAGGAAGTATGTGGACAAGAGAACCGGAAGAGGATGCCATGCGTTTGGCAATATGATTTTAGTGGTGCATTATCGAATTCCCTACCATTATCACATTGTAAGCTTTTTATAGTGGAGTGAAATTGCGTTTGGACGGTAGTACTTAGAGAAGAAAAAATGGAACAAACTTGCGATTTATGGCCTATGGGAAATGTCCACAAAAAATCAGAAAAATCATCCAGAAATAGAACATAATAACGGTGACCAGCAGCTGATTGCTTAAAACAGGTGATGTCCATAAATCACTGTGTATTATTGCAAAAGGTGAAACCGTATGTGAAGTGGAAGAATAAAAAGGCAATTTAACTTGTTTCCCAAAAACACAAGACTCACAGACACGAGAGTTTGATAACGAAGAACAAGGAATAAATTTATTTTGCTGAAGTGAACGTAAAACAGGAGCGCCCGGGTGACCCAAACGGTTATGCCATAACGTGGGAGTAAGAGTGACAAAAGCGGAGGAAGCGGTGGATTCGGGTCAGGTTGAAGAGGATAAAGGTCGCGGTGCTATTGCATCTCATAAGAGGCGTCCCGTCGGAATATCCTTCACGAGAAAAACCAAAAGGATCAAATTCAACAGATACATTATTATCGGTGGTGAAAGCTTGGCGCGACGGATATTAAATTTTTAATAAGGTTAGGGGCATGCAGGACATTGCGTAATTGTAGAGGTGGGTGAGGTGGGGATAGGGACGTTTGTCCTAGACCGCGAATGGGAATACGTTGACCACTACCGACAATAATTTGACGATTTAAATTACTCGTATTGAAATAAGAGAGGAGAGTGTACCATTGGAGGACGTCATGTGAGGCGTTGCGCCCGTGTCGAGATACCAATTCTCATCCGTTGGAGAGACATGGTGTGCATTCTTTGCTTCAATGTCCGTCGGCATGGCATTGTCGGAAAGAGCTGGGGTGCTGCGTGTTGAAGGCTTGATGAGGGCGGCTACCCAAAATACCAGGCTATTGTGAAGGTGGCCTGGCCCATGCTGTTGTCGGATACGGACAGGGAGGTGCTGCCCATGGTCCCCAAGCCCAAGGTGGATAGGAGGCCTGCCAAGATGCCCAAGCCGGAGGTTCTTTGAACACCGGGCGTGGCCGAGGGCCGCCCATGACAGGCTAACTGCGCCGCCGAGAATTATGTCGGCCACCTCCACGGCCTCTGCTGAGTTTAAACGACCACCACCACGTCCGCCACGATCGAATTGTGACCCCACGCTTCGCCCGGATTAGCGACGGGCGATTGGTGCCATCCGAGGTGCCTCCATGAGTGATGAGGCCGATTCGTGGAGGATTGAGCGAGACGCGTTGTGTGTTTCGATTTTCTTCGAGAATAAGCTTGGACCGAGCCTCATAGAAGGGAGGCAAGGATCAATTTGGCCGAGATAGGTGGCGACTCCATCGTAATTCTCATTGAGGCTGCAATTAATCAAGCACAAAGCGATTATTCGAGACCGGTGCACCGGCGTTTGAGAGCGATCGAAATGTTTTTAAGCTCTTGACAAGATGGCGAAATATTCGGAAAATCATCCAATTTTACGGTGCGAATTGATTTCCGGATATAGTGCGGCGTTGATTTTTGTTGTCTCGAAATATGCTTTCCAATCGATCCCAAGTTTTACAGGCGATGGCGTCGGCTCGATGATGGTCTCCAAAAGATCATTGGAGATTGTTCCATAAATCCATTGCAACACAACAAAGATCTAAGCGGTTCCGAGTTCTTCGTCGATCTCATTAGTAGCGATCGATTTTTCAGCATTTTTGGTGGTTGATTTTGGGGAATGATGTGATCAATCACCTTGTAAACCCCCGGTGGATCTTAAGCGATTCGACCCAAGACGAATCTCGAGCGTTCTCCATTTTGAGGGTGATAGGAACATAATTTTGATGTTGTTATTTGATAGTGCCGGGTGAAATTTGGAATCAGCCATTGATATCCAAATTAGGTTGATGAAGAAGGGAGATGTCGAAGAAAAAGAATGAGGAAGAATGAAAGATTAGAGAAGAAGCTCCGATACCATGAAAGGAATAATTTTCCCGTATGTTTTCTATTGATCAGTATTGCAATATATACAGTTTAGGGGTTACAGTTTTTACTAGCTACAATCAAGGATCTTCCTAGAATAGATTAGCAAGGCATTAACTACAGAATATTACAGTATTAATTACAAAATAATACAAAATAATTAACATTATTTTCGGTATTCTAACAAAATCATCCCAGTAATGGAAAACTCTTCAACCCGGTAAAAATCATCATTCATAGGAAAAAACCGCCCTCATCCCATTTTCTTAGAAATCGACATGCCTCATCTCCACGTTCTCTTTTTCCCGTGTCTTCCATATTCATTAAACTTCTACCCACAATTCCTTTTCTCAAAACCACAATTTTGGTGCTATTACTGCGACAACATACCCTTCAAACGTTCTTATCTGCAAATTCAGTTCAACATTCTATCTATGTACAGTCCAAAGGGACGCCGGTGTTAGCCGTAAGAGTAGATAGGTCTGAAGGCAAAGGAGTCGCCACAGAATTTGCCTCTAACATATTCAGTTTGCCCAGAAGCTCAAGCGCATAACGTTGTTGAGAGAGTAAGCAACCCTGAGAATTTGGGACGACCTCAATACCAAAAAATATGATAAATTGCCGAGATCCTTAAGCGCAAACCGGGAACCAAGTAACTGAATAAAATCTTCAAGTGAGGAGGCCTGATTACCCGTGACGATTAAATCGTCAACATAAACAAGAACGTAAAGCAAGGCCGTGCCTTTGGAATAAATGAATAATGAGGTATCCGCATGAGAATTGTGAAAACCCATGTGAAGTAGAAAGCCTTTCAGTTCCTCATACCATGCACGAGGAGCCTGTTTAAGTTCAGAGATTGCTTTGCGAAGGCGGCAAACATAATCCGGATGATCATTATCTGCAAAACCATGAGGCTGTGAAAGATAAACATTTTCATGGAGAGTGCCCTGCAAAAAAGCGTTATTAACATCTAGTTGCCGAAGGGACCACCCCTGCGATAGAGCCAAAGTGAGAACCAAACGAACTGTGGTGGGTAACACCGGACTAAACGTTTCATAATAGTCAATACCAGGACGTTGTGTGAAGCCCTTGGCCACGAGATGAGCTTTATGACGATCTACGGTCCCGTCTGCATGATACTTAACTCTGAAAATCCATTTGGACCCAATGATGTTATATGACGGGTCCGGGGGAACAAGATCCCAAGTGTGGTTGCGAATCAAGGCATCATATTCCTCCTGCATAGCTGTTCTCCATTTGGGATTTTTGAGGGCTTTAGTGATAGTGGAGGCTTCGGAATCGGAAGAGGTGGAAAGACGGGCTGCAAGGTTGAGTTTTTGAATGGGTTTATGAATATTGTTCTTAGCTCAAGTACGCATGGGATGAGTGGGTGGAAGAGGGAGGAGACGGTGAGGAGTCGTCAGAGGGAGAGGAAGGGGATGAATTAGGGGAGGAAGTTGGGGATGCAGGGGAGCGCGTGGGGGTAGGGGAGGTCGGGGTTATAGGAGAAGTCGAGAAAGAGGTAGGATTGGGTGAGGATGGGACAGCGGGGGGCGGGCACGGAATCCGGTCCGTGAGAGGGGGTATGGCGGGGTGTGAGGTAGTCGGGGTGGAGCTGGACGGAAAAATGGTTTCAACGAACTTCACGTGTCAGGAGACATAGAGACGAGAATTAGCGAGGTCATAACAATAGTATCCATGCTGGGTCTGGGCGTAACCAAGAAAGACACATGCTTTGGAGTGTGGTTGGAGCTTATGGTCCGTGTACGGGTGAAGCCAGTGATAACAAAGACAACCAAAAACACGAAGGGTGTCATAATTGGGTGGTGAGTGAAAAATGCATTTGTAAGGGGATTTCATACTAAGAACTCGTGTGGGCATACGGTTAATTAAATAGACTGCCGTGGCAAAAGCATAAGGCCAGAAAGTGGGAGGAAGGGAAGCATGGGCAAGTAAGGTGAGACCAGTTTCAACGATGTGAAGGTGGCGACGCTCAGATAAGCCATTGTGTTCAGGGGTGTGTGGGGGTGTGGTAAGAAATGAGATGCCAGATTGAGCAAGATAATCACGTTGTTGGAGGGATTTTGCATCATTAAAACAAAAGAAAATTTATAAACCTATACTACCATGCAAAACTACCTCCTAACCGGCCGAATACCGGGTAGTTGCTAGTAAAGTTGGATAAATACGGGTATCGATCCTCAGGGAATTGGGATGTTGAATCTAATTTCACTAATCCTACTCGAAGAACGAATAAACAAAAGAAACGAAAGAACAAAACATAAAAACAGAAAAGAACAATCAAGATAAATCTAACCTAAGAAACATAAAAACAATCTAAACTAAAGAAACAAAAACAAACAATCTAACCTAAAGACATGGGATCAAACATTGAACAAGCCTAGTGATCTCAATTCTAGTTATCTCATGATTTTAATTCAGTTTGTGGTTTCACCCTTTCACGAGACACAAATCCCTAATCTCTTAGTGAACTTATCTCTCAAGCTATGAACTCCTACTTTCGTAGCGAATTCAATTATCTATCTCTCATCTTTCGAGTGTTGAGACTGATTTTCAATACAAAACGAAGGTGTAGATTCAAGTTAACTCTCGTATTTTAGAACCTAACAACCTAGATAATTAACCGATTAACTTGTCATCATTAATGATTAAAAATCCTATCTTTCTATGGTGATCTAGTTTACGCAACTTCCGTATTATAAACCTCAATAGAAAACAAATCTTTCAATCTATTCTCTTGGCATCATAAACACATAGAAAAGATACAAAACGAAATCAACAATCATGAAGAAAAACTGGAATTAAATAAATTGAAAGAAATCAAACTCTCATAGTTTTGAACAAGGATTGATCCATGGAAACGAAAAACATCTAATCTACTCCTAATCTAACATCGGTTCACCCGAGCACAAGGCTCGGGTGACCGGCCTTCAAACTCTCAAGATGCGGCTGCTGGCCTCTCTTTTGATGTGAAGAAATTTCTGAATGAATTTAGGGTTTGGGGCTGCCTTTGTGCTTTTATAATAAAACTAAGTCGGCCGCTCTGATAACCTAAGTCGGTTTCAAACAAAAGCGGCGGTGGGCGCCCGTTTGCTATGTCGGGCCTTCGTCCGGAATGCTTGGACGGATCTTTGGGCGCTAGTTTAGCCAACGTCGAACTCTCGTATTAGTTTCGACTCCCTGGACGACGTTCGCTTTATCGAGGCGCCCGTTCGATATAAACGCTCGGACGCTCGTCGGCCTCAAATGAACGCTCGTCCATCTTGATGCAGAACGGATTTCTTGATAATTATCCTTTCTTTCCTCCATCTTTATCCTCTTGTAACATCTCTATCTCTTCATCAACACTTCAAATTCGACTTTAGACTCTTCCAAATCCTTTCCCAAGTTAAAGATATGTATCTACACACATCGAAAAACATACCAAAACGTAACACGATTCCAAAACAACATAAAATCACTAAATAAAGCATATAAATCGATACGTTTTCATATTTAACTATTAAAAACACCATTTACTCAATTAATCAATTATAAGCTCGATTTCTATGAAAATCATACATATATGGGAGAAAATTGATATATAAAATATATGTATAAATACTACAATTTAGCCCTTAACACACGTAGCGCAATATATTCACCACCATTGTCAGAGTATATGATTTTAATTTCAGACTCAAAAAAAAATTCTACCAGGGAGCGAAAACGAATAGAAGTCGGGAGAACATCAGATTTTTTAGCAATGGGATAGATCCAAACGTAACGAGTAAAATGATCGACAAAGATTACATAATACTTAAAGGCATTAAACGATAAAACAGGGGATGTCCATACATCAGAAAATAAAATTTCAAGTGGGCGGGAAGACGTTAAAGTAGACTGTCCAAACGGGAGTTTATGACTCTTATTCTCAAGACACTCAGAGCAATGTGACATAGAAATATTATTATGCGGAATTTTAAAATTGTTCAAAATCGAATGTAAAATTGCATCGTGAGGTGACCAGATCTATGATGCCACACATCGATGAAGCTTTATTGGTTCCAAAGGAAATTAAAAGGCTGGGATGGCCATTCATAAAGACCGTTCTGATTTGGACCACGGAGGAGTGTTTGATTAAATCTTGAGATCCTTCACGAGGAAAATGATCGAGTAAGAATTCCACGGAAACATTATTAGATTGACATAATTTGGAGATAGAGACTAAATTTGAGACATTTTAGGAACACATAGTACATCATTTAAATGAAAGGATTTAGTAATAGAGCAAGGGATAGAGGAATAACCAGTGTGAGTAATATCCAAAGCAGAGCCATCACCAACAAGCATTTGATCCGAGCCTAAGTACGGAGAATGTAATGACAGATTTTGAAGATCATCAGTAACATGGTGAGTAGCACCACTATCCAAAAGCCATGGGGACGAGGGAAATGACTGGGCATCAGAGGGTGTGGTGTGAGTGAGAACGTGAGCTTGGGGTCAGGTACCATAGAGATTGTGGGGTCGGGCAGTAGTGGGGTTTTGTTGAACACGAAAAGTGGGACAGAACCGGGCTGAATGACCATGAATTGAACAAAGTTGACATTTACCTTGGTATGGGCGGCGTGGTCGGAAGTTCCCAGATGGAGCCGATTGGTGTGGGGAAGGATAATAGGGCTGCGGTTGTGGCTGTTGTTGGGATGGACGCCAGCCGGAGTTTGGTGGCGAGGGAAGAATAGCAGAGGCAGGAGGCCGGGCAGTGCCGGTGTGTGCAGAAGTCGGGAAGAACGAGCCCGAGGGGGAAGACTAGCCATGATTAACCTGAAAATTGAGCAATTTGTCATGTAATTCATCAAAAATCAATGGGTTTGTCACGAACCTGAATGGTTCTAGCCAAATCACTGTATTCAGAGCCTCGTTTATCCAAGATGAGATCAATAACATCCTCATGGTTCATAGAGGAGCCAAGAAGGTCCAGTTCATCCGTTTTTGATTTTACTGACATAGAAATTGCGAAATGGATTGCGAGCCCATCTCAGAATTACTTCAAGGATCGTCGAATTTGTAGAATACGGCCCGGCTTGGTTTAGCGGACATGTTGTGAAGCGGCGCCCAGGTAGCTTGGGCGACGTATTTGTTTTGGAAGCATGGTGGCGGCGCTGGAGTAAGAGAAGCAAGAATTAGATTGAAGATGAGGCGGTCTTGTCGTTTCCAGATCGCATAATCAGGATTCGGAGCGGTTTTGCCTTCAGAAGTGATGGTAGCAGGCGGAGCAGGTGTGTCGCCGGTGATGTAGCCCAACCAATCATACCCTTATAAAAGGGATTCATTCTGTGGTTTCCAAACAGCATAGTTCGAGTTATCAAGTTTGACTGTTATTTGAGACGCAGGGTTGAAGGAAACAACCGAATTAGCATTGGTAGCATCAGCCATAGCAAGAAGAGAAAGTTTTAAAAAAAAATGCAGGGTTGCGGCTGCAGAGAGGTGAATGGGCGCCGGAAAGAGAAGAAATTAGAAGAGTAGGTTAAAAGTTTTGTGGCTCTGATACCATAATAGAATTTTGTTTTCTATTTACACTTGGAATAATAATGTATACAAATATATATAGTTACAATGAATGGTTCTAGAACCATATCTGCTATATTTAGAATATCTACGGTTACAATATGTGGAATAAATACAGTATATTCTATTATAAATACAATATATACTATTAGCTATTACTGCGACAACATAGCCTAGCATTTCAGGATGAAAACATATTTCTTCCGCGGCTCACGTTAATACAAGGAGCTCTCTAATCCGGCGGCTGATCGGCATGTACAGTTGGGCATCAAGCTAGATAACAACAGACAGTCACATTCGGTGAAACTCAAGGAAGATTTAAGCTGATTTTTAATGAGAGTTGTTTCAATTAACCTTTGCAAGACACAATTATTCGAATTTTTTACAGAACTTTTTTACCGACAAAATTATCTTTCAATTTGGATTCACATCCTGAAAAAGCCATTGTAGCTTGGAGACTACCTCGCGGAGCAATCAAGTCGCAAGTCGGTGAGTTGATTTTTTTCCCCCTATACATTTTATCATGGTCTTAATGACGATATAAAGAGTGTTCGTGCAATGTTCAATGATTTCACTCATGTGTGTTAGCCCATGTTTGGTTTATAGACATTTCGTTGCTTATGAATTCCTCAATATTTTATCTTTATTTGTTATTTTATAACTGAATTCTACAATTTGAGCTACTTAAAGATGCATTTAAGTGTGAACCGGGATAAAATTGAGAAAGTGACATATGTATTGCAGCAGTCAACATAAAGGAACTCAGAGTGTACTGCTAATATGAAACACCAACGCAGCCTTGAGTTGGAAGATACAAGATTTTTTGAATGTTTTGCGTTTCAAAGCAGAGAAATATGAAAAGACGGCCATCCATTTATAGCTACTTCTTGCTACACAGAAGTAAGCTAGAGAGAAGAAATATCAAGATAGTGAAGCAGAGTTAAAGGTTAGTGTTTCAATTTTCCATCTTTGGGAGTTTTGTTCATTACAAAAACCTAAATGATGCAGAGACGCTTATGGTTGTGCTTTTTTTTCTTTCTTTAATGTGCTTTTTTTTAAATGTCATTATTGTTCATTCAATATAATTCTTCTGTTATTTTCAGATTTCATTACTTACTGTTTCATACATTTTTGATACGCATAGCGGAACCACTTATGGAATTGAAAACGACGTATCAAAACCACAAGGGCAAATTTAGGCGGGATATTTTACTTCTAAAGTTAAGTCGCTTGCTTTTGGCTATATTCCCTCATACGTATGGTTTCAGGATTAACATACTAGAAAGCCAATATTTCCTCCTTTCGCAAGTATCCGGTTCGTTTTCTTTGAATATAAATGGAATGAACGAGATGTTTGATGATAGTAGTTGCGCATCAACCTTTGCATTTGTGGTTGAGTGGTTGTTCCCCACAAGCTTCAAATTGTTGTTCACTCACTAATTTTCCTGTGTGTTTGTAATTTGAATTGATTGATTGATTTTGTGTTGCTCCAATTCATTTTTCTTATTTACTGTGTATTGCTACACCATACTTTGACAATGTCTTTGGGTCAGGATGCTCAAGAGGGTGGTGGTAATTAAAGGTTTCATACTTACGCATACACTTTTGATTGATAGGGTCTTTGTTAAATGTCTAGATGCTCAAGAGGGTGGTGGTAATTCCCTTTGATCTTTTTCCGTTTTTATATCTCATGAAGTTTTAGATTTGCCGACACCTCTTTCTTTCTATGAATATGACGTCTTTTCCTGATTCCTTTTAGGCGATTACTGTTGGAGAAAAAACCGAATCGACAAGGTCAAACGGTCAACTTTAGCGCTAATTTTGGATAGGCTTTGATGTATATCATCGAGAGTTATTTATATGATTAAATTCTACTCACGGAGTAGATAATGGTGGGTTTTTGAATCACTCGATTCGGATATCGGGTGAATGAGAAATTAATGTCTAAAGTTGATGTAAAATACGTAAAAAACCGAAACTCGGTTTTAGTTGACCGACTTAGTGACTGACCTAATAAGGTCGGCCCAAATAAAATTAAGTCAGCTATATTATCTTTTCTTAAGGGAAAAGAAAATGTGTCGTTCGACCAATAAGAATCGAGTATTGGAACTTCCTCTCCACTATATAAAGGATCCCTATGAATTAGAATTAGATCATCAAATTTTCTCCTCTTTTTTCCACCACAAAAGGAGTCTCTCATATAGATCTAGATTTTGAGTCGAAGAGAAGTTGGAGCATTCTGTAAGTTTGCGGAGCTCGGATTTTGAAGTGCCTCTAAATCCGAGACATAAAACCGTTGTATCTTGTGAGGCAGTTGCTTGCTACTACAAGTGGGCACCATACTGTGAAGCAATTTGTCTTAAGGAAAGAGTATCTACTCGCGCCTCGGTTTGATATCTAGTCCTTATTTTATGCATCGTAATTTTCTTATTCGTTCTTGAGTTAGATATTCACGTAATATTGATTTTGTTTGATCGTTAGATAATTGAATTTATCTTTTGCATTATTTATTTTATAGTTTAATAATCCGTAATTAAGTCCGTTAATTACGGATCTGCTCAGAATCACTCCACACACGATACATCTATCCCTACAAGCTTAAGACAAATTTCGGTGTGTTATAGGATGGTTTTAAACATGTTACATTATAAATCACTCCAAGAGAATTGATTGTTGCTTGGTTTGAAATTAACTAGTTTGAACTCAATATGATTTGAATTACGGGTCTGAAAGCCTCTTGGAGCTGTAGGTGAAGCAGTAACGTCTTCGACTTTTTTTTTATTTTTTCTCATCTATGTGATATGGTCATACTTGCAGCCGTACTTTGACGATAATTGAAATAGGAAACCAATTGGAACCTATTGAATTATTGGTTTTTGTAGACAATTGTGTGCTCACAGAATTTTTTAAAAGAGTTGATCCTATGACTCGATATTGCCTAATTTTTCGTACCCTGATTTAAAAACATTATATGTTATGTGCATATGGTACATGTATTGCTGATTAGAAAATCAAAAAAAAAAAAAAAAAAAAAAAAAAAAAAAAAAAAAAAAAAAAATTTCACAAGCCCTGTGGAGAAAGGAAAAAAAAGAAAAAAAGAAATCTTTTGAGGAGCAGTACGTAAGTATCTGTTGCAAGGATCAACTTTGAGTAATTATTAGATTGATTGAATTGGGTTCTATACGGTTGTAATCTTTGATTGATCTATTGATTTTATGATAGTAGGGTTTTGGTTTGGTGTGCAAACGTACTGGACGGCACATTTATAAATTCCTTATATAGTTATTCATTATGCGAGTAGAAAGCTATGTCTGATTTGCTTCTTTTGGTCGTTTGTTGATAATCCTTGGAAAGTAAGTCAATTAAGTTGTAGTTGCACCAATTTGAGGGTATGGGAAATATAAGGAAAGAATTGATTGTCAACTGATTAAATAATTTACTTGACTGTGAATCAAAGCACTTAATGGTTGTCCACTTGATTTGGTCTCTCAAAGTTTGGTTATAATGTCGAGAACCAAATTCTTTAGCAGTGTTCTCCAACGATTTATTAAGTACCAACATATTGTCGGCTTGCTATTAAGAGAATTCATGAGAAGTTCTCTCTCTGATTATCTTCTGTGACTAAACAGAAATAAAAGGATACACTGAGGTGAATCCAAATGTGACCGTGTCTTTTGTGACACAAGTGTACGTGTCGGTTGTAGTAGCACCAGTGACCGGTTAATCTCATCCCTTGGATGGAGAAGTTCGGTGGTGCAACGAATAATGCTTTGAATGATCAAACTGGATTGATCAGTATGTTGACAGTGAAACTGTCTATTGAGCACAAAAGTGACGCTCTGTAGAGAGCCAGTGAGGTTGGCTTTAAGATTTGCTTACTTGCTTGAGTAATCTTGCTTGTGACACTATGACTAGGATTTGCAAATTTCAAATTCGTCTGTCCATTGATGAACATGGTGTTGTTACCAAATTTGAAATTTGATCCTAATCACAAGTGTCTAGTATGTGTTGAAGCATGTTGGCTAACTTACCGGTTGACCGGTAGAAAGGAACACATAACTTTTAGATTCATGCAAATTACAGGTGATAAAAGTATATGTTACTTTTGCCGACAAAGCACCAAATATTGTAATATTGATATGCTGAAAAGCAAAGATAAGGCTCGTGATGCCTTGAGGATTGTCAGAATGATGGTGAGAATAAACATAGCAAACGGATGAGATGTATCTGTAGTGATTGTGGTGGTGGATATGAGGTATTGTTTTATGAGTCTTGCTAAGGGCCCGGCATCATTCATCAAACAACTACCCCATACACACCTCAGTCATGTGGAATTGCTACATGCAAGAACCAAACTCTTAAAGAGTTGATGGATGTTATGTTGATAAGTTCGAGTTTACATCAGAACTTGTGGGGGGAATATGTCCTCTCAACAGAATTTTTTCTGAACAACATCCCTTCAAAGAAGAGGGGGCTACCCCATATGAACTGTGGAAAGACTACAGATTCTTGGAAATGTGGGGGTGTTTGGCTAAGGTCGAAATACCTAAACCAAAGTGAGTGATAGGATCTAAGATCATTAGTGCCTATTGTTTTTGGTGCATAAATTAGACATCAATGATGTACATGAACATGTCATCATTGAGTCTAAGAATGTGGTGTTCCTTGCGGATATCTTTCCTTGTAAGGAAAGTGTTAAAAAGAAGCAGGCATGATTAAGAGGATGTATGAGACTTTAAAAAAAGAGTGATTCTCAAGAATTTGAGAAACCTCATCGTAGTAAGAGGGCTAGGACTTCCCAGTCTTTTGATCCTGATTTTCTGACCTATATGGTAGAAGGCGAACTAAGGACATATGCTGAGGCAATGTCTACTCGAGAGCCCCTTTCTGGAAAGAGGCTATAAATAGTGAAATAAAATCCATCATGCATAACCAACGGGAAATAAACCACTTGGGTGCAAGTGGATCTTCAATAAGAAGATAAAGGTTGATGGATTTATTGTAAGGCGTTGTTGGTAGCCTGAGGGTATCAACAGAAAAAAAGGCCTTGACTTACTTCACTCGCGATTCACGAGAATTACTTATATAAGGGTTCTCGTTGATATAGTGAAGTCTATAACTTGGAAATCCATCAAATGGATGGTTATGGTGAGTTCAAAGAAGAGATGCACTTGGAAGAACTTGAGGGGTTCATAGTTCCAGGACAAGAAAGTAAGGTGTGTAGACTTGATAAGTCTCTCTATGGGCTCGAATGTTAGCCAGAGCAATGGCATATCGAGTTTGAAAATGTTATGTTGTCAAGTGGGTAGGACATATATATGTCTACATTGAAAACACACATTTGTGATAGTATGTCTATGGCATGCTGATAATGGGAAGTACTCATGAGAGTATCATGAATACGGAGAGCATGCTGGCAAGGATCTTCGATGTGAAGGACTGGGAGTTCCCGATGTGATACTAGGGATTTAGATCTCTAGTGTATCTGGTGGACTTGTGTTGTCACAAACTCATTATCATGAGTCTGTTTTAAAAAGACTTAATGTCTTTGGTGAAAGTCCTTTGAGCACTCCACTTGACCTAAGTGTGCACTTAGTCAAGAACAGAGATGAACTTGTGCATCAATTGAGATATTCTCAAGTGATCGGAAGTCTGATGTACATAACCAACTGTACATGACCAGACTTAGCATATTCAGTGAAGAAACTGAGTAGGCTCACGAGTAATCCAGATCATAATCATGGGAAATCCTTAAATAGGTTGTTGAGGTACATGAAGTACACTATGAGTCTGGGACTATGATATACTGTGATGACAACTGGATATCAAATACGAAAGATTCAAAATCCACCAGTGGATACTTATTCACGATTGGTGGTGGTGTTGTGTCCTGGAAGTCTACAAGACCAACGTGCATAGCTCATTCCACAGTGGAAGCTGAGTTTATAGCCTTGTATAAGGCTGGAGTAGACGCTGAATGGCTTAGAAATTTCCTTGAGGATATTCCATACCAATTGCTGCTATCAGCATACACTGCGGTAGTGAGTTGTCTATAAGAAGGGCACAAAATAGTATGTATAATGGTAGGTCTCGACACATATGCCAGAGACACAATATCATGAAATAATTGATCTCTAATGGTTTGATTTCCATCGATTATATGCAATCGAAGGAGAATCTTACGGATCCGCTTACAAACGGTTTAGCTAGAGATCAGATGTCAATCTTGACAACCGGAATGGGACGGAAGCCTATTACGCATGTTTCCTTGTAAAGGGCAACCCAACCATGTTGACTGGAGATCCCAAGATCATGGTTCAAAAGGACAACTAAGTTATAAGGAGCAGTCCAAAGACTTACCCATTCTCGAGAGAATAAAAGTGCTATCTGCAGAGGTGTGAGGTTAAGCTTAGCTTTTAATGATTCTATATCTTGATATTCAAGTGGGGTAAGTAGAGAATACCCTTGATAGGAGGTCACCATGTAAGTGCGAAGTGGGCGGCTTCTATGAGAATTTTGAGGCTTGATTTCTAAAGCACTTTCGAAACCAAGTGTTGTCCAGGGCGAGATGGACACAACCATGAGAACCGAAAAGGTGCTAGGGAAATATTGTGTGAGTGCTATTGTCTTGTTTTTACACTAAAAATTTGAGCAGATTCAAGACCTAGTTCACTGATTAGCCGAGTAAATCCGATAGTACTTCACTAAGGCAGGTTCAAAGCCAGAAGCTACCTCTCCTGATGCAATATTTGTCCGTCTGACTTCTCTTCTGAGTCTGCATTTGCATTAATTTTCATTCATGTGGGGGATTGTTGGAGAAAAAACCGAATCGACAAGGTCAAACGGTCAACTTTAGCGCTAATTTTGGATAGGCTTTGATGTATATCATCGAGAGTTATTTATATGATTAAATTCTACTCACGGAGTAGATAATGGTGGGTTTTTGAATCACTCGATTCGAATATCGGGTGAATGAGAAATTAATGTCTAAAGTTGATGTAAAATACGTAAAAACCGAAACTCGGTTTTAGTTGACCGACTTAGTGACTGACCTAATAAGGTTGGCCCAAATAAAATTAAGTCGGCTATATTATCTTTTCTTAAGGGAAAAGAAAATGTGTCGTTCGACCAATAAGAATCGAGTATTGGAACTTCCTCTCCACTATATAAAGGATCCCTATGAATGAGAATTAGATCATCAAATTTTCTCCTCTTTTTTCCACCACAAAAGGAGTCTCTCATATAGATCTAGATTTTGAGTCGAAGAGAAGTTGGAGCATTCTGTAAGTTTGCCGGAGCTCGGATTTTTGAAGTGCCTCTAAATCCGAGACATAAAACCGTTGTATCTTGGGAGACAGTTGCTACTACCGTGGGCACCATACTGAGCAATTTGTCTTAAGGAAAGAGTATCTACTCGCCTCGGTTTGATATCTAGTCCTTATTTTATGCATCGTAATTTTCTTATTCGTTCCTCGAGTTAGATATTCACGTAATATTGATTTTGTTTGATCTATTAGATAATTCGAATTTATCTTTTGCATTATTTATTTTATAGTTTAATAATCCGTAATTAAGTCCGTTAATTATGGATCTGTTCCGTAAATCACTCCACACACGATACATCTATCCCTACAATTACATCCTTCAACTTGGAATTCCCTTGAAGCATATATTAGAATAGAAATCCATATTCTCTCTTTTTTTTTCTTTTTTACTTTTTTGCAAAACAGATTTTTTTCCTTCTGTATTGTAGTATTAAATACTTTTTTTCTTATGTATTGTAGTATTATGTATGTGCTGATCATACAATATGATTACAATATTTGGTTGTTGGTTTTTGAGATTGGAAATATATATGCAAAATAGATTGATTTTTGGTGATGTGGTTTGTTTCATTGCTTGCTTTACTGCATATAGGTGAGATTTTGGCACTTAAAGTGTCGCTAATTAGCTGTTTCATTAGATTTCACTACGGAGTGTTCTACGAGTCAACATCAGAAGAATGATGATTCAGGATATCAATCCTATTGGTTATTTCCGTTCTTTTTTTTAGAAGGCAGGTTGAAATCAAAAGCACGATATCTAAAGGATCCGTTGAATCTAAGGATTTCAAGGCAAAGAAAAAATGTCTGTATGTTTCAATAATCGTCTTTGAAGGTACGATAAATATATTATGAAGACATATATTTTGCAGGTTGCTTATTCAACATGTATGGTGTCTTGCAAATTTATAATTTCTTATGTTTAAATTTGCTGTGGCAGCCTACCAATTGGTTTGAGAATGGGATTTTAAGTCAATTAAAGCTTAGGCAATATTCATGGATTTACTCTAATTTATACCTACTCTGTGGTTTTACGTCGTTTTATCAGGCTGTGCTTCATGGAAGATATTGTCAAGTTGTTTTTCACTTTTTTATATTTTTTTTTATATTTTCTGCCTTAGCTCATTATTTCGAAAATCATCAACACAAAATACTCAACACAAATCTAATGCATGTGTCCAGGCTACATTTATTGCTATACTTGCAATATGCAAGTGACTCCCATCGTGCGGTACATACACATTATTATACTCCACATCATCTCACATTCATTGTTCTCTCCTCACGTGTTCACATTTTTTACCTACTGTTTTCACTTACATAGCTCTTACTGTAACGCCCCGCTCCCAGATACCGAGCCCTTATACGGGAGAGAACGTTCAGCGCGTATAGCATTAAATAAATTTAATATTATACGCCAGCCTCTACGTTGTCGTATCAAAATAAAGCAACGGAAGCCCAAAATTGGCTCGGATAAAAACCATAAATTCTACTAGAATACAAACCGACTAGGGGTAGAAAGGAAAAGCTTACAACAACGAGATAAAGCTTACAACGTACGATGTTACAAAATAAAGATACAACCCTTGTCTTCTCAAACGTGGAATAAAAGTACAACATGTTATTTAAGAATCGACAACATACTATAGTACAACCTTTAAAATAAAGTAAAAGAAAGCATCATCAGCACCAACGTCATCAAAACATCATTGAACTCCTCAACGAGCCAAGGACAACCTGTTCATCTTCTCACCCCAAAAGCAAACAAAACAACATTTGCAATTGAGGTAAGTACAAAGTACTTAGCAAGAGGAAGAAGCTAATGTATAATCAAGTCTTACAATGAAAGGTTCATTAATTATTATTAAGTTATCTTTATGAGACCGACTCAATTCTGGGGTTCACTTCATGCTCATCAACATGTCGTGACTAAACGTTTCTAACTTAACTTATCTTTGTTACAGCATGTTTGAGAGGGCACTACACTTAGTGAGATATGTACTAAGACAGAAGACGCGAAACCCTATATAGAGAGAAATCTCTAGCGGTCCCGAGATTATCATTCCACTTTATCCGCCAACCCTAGAGAGTCGACCGGTGAATGCATATCTCGCTCGTGAGTTTGTCCGGCGGAATGATCACTACTTTATCTGGCGGGTCTAGAATCCGGCAGTGATCATCACCACTTTATCTGGACAAACATCACATTGCCGATATTGCACCGTGCCTATCCAAGTTCTCATGATGTTTAACCTTTTATCTAGTCAAATACGTTTATTAAGTGATTAGCTAGCCACCTAGGTTCATTCAGGACAAAAAGCTCCCTACTCCCTCTTCTTAGACTCTTAGACTCAAGCTAGCAATTACACAGACATCGACGAATACTAATTCATCAAAGCACAAGGCCACTCTTACTCTTCTGACGGTCCCGAATTTCAATTCCCTTTAAGAATACATCCGGTGCAGAACCAAGCTTATCAGAAGCTTATTCATGGCTTTGTAATGTTCATGAATGTTTATTAATTTTTGTTTTTGTAGATCAAGAAACAACACTTGAAACTCAACACATAGCTCAAACATCATATTTCGCAAAAGCAAGATCAATGCGTGCGCATTCTAACTGTACAGGCCCTAAACTTGATTTTCAACACTTTTCTCAATTCTACAACCTTTCTAACGTGTTTATCACCAAAAATACACATCAAAACAGCAAGAAAACAGCCTTTAAACATACCATAACATCTTGTACTACACTAATGACAATTAACATGATTAACAATCAAGAAATCAACACAAAAGCTCAACCTTAACATCATAAAATTTTAATTAAACATTAGGAAGAGCCTCTTACTTGATTGAAGCCACAAACCAAAACTAATCTGTGCAAGACTTAAACAAGCCTCAAACAAGATCTAAAAGATCACAATTAACATGAATTAATTGATGATCAAAGCTTATAAACAAAGAACTACTTAAACAAAACCTAGAACATGAATTCATGATCCTTTTCATGAATTTGCAAGATAAATTCGACTCAAAGATACCCGAGAATCGACCCAAATTCTCGTATCAAATGATCCTCATCTTCTCACGATTCAGAGGTACTTTCGGATTTCAAAACGGATTAATCGTCATGGAGATATGCCCAAAAGTATCCAATGCCAAACTCTTTGTTTCTCGCTTTTTCTCTCTCTCCAAGGTCGAATTATGTTCACCAAAATGGGATTATGAAAACTTCTTTGAAATCTCTAAAATAATGGGGAGTTAATTCCCCAAAATAAAACTTCCCACAATAATAAATGTAATTATAAATTCATAAATTTCCAAATTAACTTCTTTAAATATATATTTATATATTTCGATTATATATATGTAAAAATACTTCAAAACCTTTAATTAAAGTAAACAAAAAAAAATATGATTTTTTGTTAAAAGACACTTTTAACCTTTTCTGAAAGTCGGGATGTTACATTCTTCCCCACTTAAAGAAGTTTTGTCCTCGAAACTTGCTAGAACAAACTCCACTTTCATCTTAGATACCAGCTTGCCTACCTTCTAGTTCACCATAAAAAACAAGACGTTATCTCCAACTGATTTGGACCTTAGTATTTTCATCATCCAGACTTCAATGCGTCCAACACAACTAATCTTGTACTTCAGACCCCAGCACTACTCTAGCTTATTCACGCCTTTCAACTACCTTATACTCAACTCTACTAACCTAACTCCTTAAACTCCTCCTATAACACTTTGTCCCAAAAGTCATAAGTCAATCCACTAATTAACAAGTAGTATTCTTCTAGGTTCTTCGTCCACTTTGTCACCCTTTCAGCTGTTTCCATACTTATACGATGGTTGCTTTGACCTATACATCCGCCTTACCTTCAAGAAACTAGCTATTAACTTAAGGAACTTCAACTCCGTCTTGTTATCAATCCAGCACTAAACCATCTATAGCACACCCAAACCATAGACATACTTCAAACTTTACTAGTCCTCAAAAAGGAAACCATATAAACATCTTCTACCAAACTTATAAGGCTTTCTTATAACAAGAAAACAACTTTTGACAGTGAGTTTATCAGCAACCATAATTTTATAGTCCAACAGAAGACTGGAGTTGTAAAAGAATATATTTTTTAAGCAAAACATATACAAGAAACAAAGTTTTAAACTTATTCTCACCTTGAATAAGAAGAAAGGTAAGAATGGTTATAAAAGTCTTTTGAAAACTGAAACTACTAAAGGAGATAACAAATGGGAAATTTTGAGACGCGTAACACAAAATGAAAGATGGTTTGAACTTGGTTCACATGCATATAGTAAAACATTTGTTTGGATAACACAAAGTGGATGACATATAAAATTTACCAAGATGAGGCCACTTGTGATAAAATCGATAAAACAAAAGTTTTCTAGCTGGGACATTTGTTGCAACCAAAAGATCATCCTATATAATCCATATTGAAAACATTTTTCCTTTCCCTTGAAGTAATTGGTATGATTGAATGCAAAAGAATAAATTTTCTTACTTCGCTATTAAAGAGTTCAACAGAAAAGGTCTGGAAGTAGAAGAAGTTTCAAATCTTATTCAAATATGTACATATATATATGTATATAAAAAAAAATGAAGTCGAGTAATATTCTCTCGAAAGTTTTCATGATGAAAATCCAAGTAAATTGGAGAAATGTTGCGAAGAGGTCATGAATGATAACGTGGAAAAGAAAGTAAATGAACTCAGAGAATGCATTTTCTATTTCTTTCAACAACCGTTGCAGCTTAAATTTTTTTTTTTTTGAAATGGGAACATCTTCTCCAAAGGTTCAATGATAAAGGTAAATCAAGAAGTGCTTCGTGAAAAAAATCATAAGTGACGCATCGTGTAAAGAAAACACAAGAGTTTCAAATAATGCATGTTTTCGTGTCGTTCAAAGACTAACACAAGAAGGGCTATTGTGAAATTGTTAAAAGGTTTGCATCAAGGGTGCAAATGTTCAAACGAATGAGGACAGCCCTTTGTTTAAAAAAAATCAGAAAGCCATTTCTTCCAATTTGAAGAAGGAAGGTTTAAAATAAGACAAAACAACTTAACAATTGTAGCAAATTTTGTCGAGGAATACTCTTAACAAAATAAGTTGCAGGCTAAAATTCTTTATCAAAACATAACTTTAAAAGACATGCATGAGACGTAAAAGAGGTTCGACTACTTGCTTATTCAAAGAAAATTTCGTAAGGGAGTAAAAGATGCAGTACTTTGAAAGTAATTATCGATAGGACTTTTGAACATATGTATATATATAATTTTCTAAAAGTAGTCTGGAGCTATTAAATGACACTTAGGTAAGAAATGATTGTTCACGTATTCTTACAGGAAGACAAAAGGATATGTAATTAAAATGGATGTTTTCAGAAATTTTGATCTTTCAACCAGTTATCGAAATGATATAAAATTCTAATAGAGTTGAGTCTTTAAACAAAAAGTTTTATGCACTAAAACATCGTGTTGGGGATGCATTGAAGGTAATCACTAGGATGCAAAAGTCTATTGACCCGAATTTGCTAAACATGATGCAATGAAAAGATATGCAGTTGCCAGTTCAAATAATTCGAAGGATGAGAAACTTGTTTCCTTTAATCAAGCATTTGACACTATGAAAACATCTTCATAAAAAATAAGACACATCAAAGTATGTGCACACTTGAAAAACAAAACTCGTGAATGAAAGGACTTTACCGAGTTCAAAAGTTTCAAATGGATGATCTAGCTAGCACATTGGTTACAAATAGTATGCATGGGAAAACATTTGAAATAAAGGTAACTAAGTATGAAACCAAATGATTATAGAAAGCACTCGTTAAAGAAAACATGGGATTGGAAAGTCACCATGTAATTGTTTCTTGTCACATAAGTGGTATTAAATCTACAACACTTAATACCTACCTACTAAACTTTTACTTTGGATAACAAGTAAGTCAAAAGTATTATGCTACAAAGCCTTCCCAACACCTCTAACCCCACACCTAAACTTCTAGGGTGAAAGAATGTTGTCTAGCCTTTCATGAACAAGTACTTAAATGGTTTTAAAAGTTTAAGTACATACATCAACCATGAAATGATTGCTTGCACAGAACAAGCCAAACTGATTTTGAACATGACGTAAAAAGAAAAGTTGTAGGTATACAAGTTTTACATATGCTACTCAAAATTCAGAATTTATGGAAAAGCATTGGTTGGTTAAAATAATTATTTTTCGTCGACTGCTGTAAGCTGTCAAAAATTTCAGAAAATTATAATCTGCATTGTGTTGCAGATTGTACTCAAACCAGAACGAATTTGCACTTGACTCCAAAATGAAAATTGCAGAGCAGAATGTTTCCTACGACATATCAAAAGTTCAAGTCGTTTGGGGGTGTTTAGCTTATTCAAAATAGATTCATAAGTAAGAGTACCGCTGCAGAATTTTCTGAACAGAGTACTCCTCCTTGTTAAACAATTTATGAACAATCCATATTGAAAACTAAGTTGATGCTAAAGGAGAAATTGTAGATAAGGCAATTTTCTAAGTGACTGCAACTTTACAGAATTTTTGAAACATCAGAAATGATATTAAAACACATATAGAAACGTGAACAAAATCGTTTACTCATTTTGCATAACACCAAATTATAAAATCAAAGAAATGATTAAATCAAAAAGTCACAATAAGAAAACTTTAAATCCTCCAAGAAAAGAGTAAAGAGAGAAAAGTCAGAAAGGTCGAAAGAAGCTAGGGATTCTATTAAGGATCCGAGAAGGAACAAACTTGAGGGCATCACATAAAAGATGTGAGCTTAGAACTCAACCTAATCTTTGCCTAAGAAGACTCTTGACTTGGCTCTAGTGAAAACTAACCACGGTATAAGGATTATTAGATTTACGAAAATTACCACCAATAAAAAAAGAGATCAGAAAGATTCAAAAAGATCCAAGATACCTTATCTTGAGAACAGAACTTAGGTTAGTAAAGAAACTTCTACGGGTTCCTACCATTCTGAAAGATCAAGGAAGTCGGAATGGTTACTAAGTGGTCTAAAGAAGTCTTATCTTAAGGAATGGAGAGATGGAAGCCTAGAAAAGTAAGGAACGCTTCTCTGATACCAACTGTAACGCCCCGCTCCCAGATACCGAGCCCTTATCCAGGAGAGAACGTTCGGCGCGTATAGCATTAAATAAATTTAATATTATACGATGCCTTCTACGCCGTCGATCAAAATAAAGCAACGGAAGCCCAAAAGGCTCGGGTAAAAACCATAAATGCTACTAGAATACAAACCGACTAGGGGCAGAAAGGAAAAGCTTACAACAACGAGATAAAGCTTACAACGTACGATGTTACAAAATAAAGATACAACCCTTGTCTTCTCAAACTTGGAATAAAAGTACAACATGTTATTTAAGAATCTACAACATACTATAGTACAACCTTTAAAATAAAGTAAAAGAAAGCAACATCAGCACAAACGTCATCAAAACATCATTGAACTCCTCAACAAGCTCAAGGACAACCTGTTCGTCTTCTCACCCCAAAAGCACACAAAACAACATATGTAATTGAGGTAAGTACAAAGTACTTAGCAAGAGGAAGAAGCTAATGTATAATCAAGTCTTACAACGAAAGGTTCATTAATTATTATTAAGTTATCTTTATGAGACCGACTCAATTCTAGGGTTCACTTCATGCTCATCAACATGTCGTGACTAAACGTTTCTAACTTAACTTATCTTTGTTACTGCATGTTTGCAAGGGCACTACATTTAGTGAGATATGCACTAAGAAGAAGACGCAACCCTATAGAGATAAATCTCTAGCGGTCCCGAGATAATCATTCCACTTTATCTGGCCAACCCTAGAGAGCTGACCGGTGAATGCATATCTCGTTCGTGAGTTTGTCCGGCGGAATGATCACTACTTTATCTTGCGAGTCTAGAATCCGGTAGTGATCATCACCACTTTATCTGGCCAAACATCACATTGCCGATATTGTACCGTGCCTATCAAAACTCTCATGATGTTTAACCTTTTATCTAGTCAAATACGTTTTTTAAGTGTCTAGCTAGCCACCTAGGTTCATTCAGGACAAAAAGCTCCATACTCCCTCTTCTTAGACTCTTAGACTCAAGCTAGCAATTAAACAGACATCGATGAATACTAATTCATCAAAGCACAAGGCCACTCTTACTCTTCCGACGGTCCCGAATTTCAATTCCCTTTAAGAATACATCCGTGCGTAACTGCGCATCGAAGTTTATTCATGACTTTGTAATGTTCATGAATGTTTATTAATGTTTCTTTTTGTAGATTAAGAAACAACACTTGAAACTCAACACATAGCTCAAACATCATATTTCGCAAAAGCAAGATCAATGCGCGCAAGATTCTAATCAGACAGCCCTAAACCTGATTTTCAACACTTCTCTCGATTCTACAACCTTTCTAACGTGTTTATCACCAAAAATACACATCAATACAGCAAGAAAAACAGCCTTTAAACATACCATAACATCTTGTACTACAACAACAACAATTAACATGATTTACAATGAAGAAATCAACACAAAAGCTCAACCTTAACATCATAAAATTTTAATTAAACATTAGGAAGAGCCTCTTACTTGATTGAAGCCACAAACCAAAACTAATCTCGGCAGCCCTTAAACAGGCCTCAAACAAGATCTAAAAGATCACAATTAACATGAATTAATTGATGATCAAAGCTTCTAAACAAAGAACTACGAAACAAAACCCTAGAACATGAATTCATGATCCTTTTCATGAATTTACAGCAGAAATTCGACTCCAGCATACCTGAGAATCAGACCCAAATTCTGGTATCAAAACTATCCTCGTCTTCTCACGATTCCAGCGGTACTTTCGGATTTCAAAACGGATTAACGGTCGCGGAGATATGCCCAAAAGTATCCAATACCAAACCCTTTGTTTCTATTTCTTTTCTCTCCTCTCCAAGGTCGAATTATGTTCAGTCAAAAAGGATTATGAAAACTTCCTTGGAAATCTCTAAAATAATGGGGAGTTAATTCTCCAAAATAAAACTTCCCACAATAATAAATGTAATTATAAATTCATAAATTCCAAAATTAACTTCTTTAAATATATATTTATATATTTCGATTATATATATGTAAAAATACTTCAAATCCTTTAATTAAAGTAAAACAAAAAAAATATGAATTTTTGTTAAAAGACTCTTTTAACCTTTTCTGAAAGTCGGGATGTTACACTTACATTAATACAGTATCTACACATATCTACATATATCGACTTTCCAAAATAAACGTTCTCTGTGCATCGCACGGGTTTCCTACTAGTATATATATATTTGAAACTGAAGACTCGTGAGCCTTAATTACATGTATTAATTCTCACATGCAGTCATCAAAAGTCTGAATATACGCATATGCATGTAAATGTCTATTACTGCAATTGATTCAAATTTGATAAAAGTGCCACCCGCCAAGCATTTCTACATCTTTGGACCCCTACTCTCCATCATAACTTGGTGTTTTTTTTCGGCAATGAGATAGCAACTTGGACATGGGTATGAGATGATGAGCTGAGTAATATATATATATATATATATATATATATATATATATATATATATATATTAATGCAAAAAATGGATTTTGCAAGGGAAACTTGACATATTATGTTCAAAAAGTTGAAAGTTGGAAATATATGCGTCGCAGGAAACAATTTAAAAAATATAACTACGTCCGTTCTGTATCGGTCCCACATAATTTTGATTTTTCCCAAAAAGATTTGTCCGCGTAGGCACGACGCAGGGGCACGCGTGACCGACGCACGAGTCACGCTGTGTGATGACGCGACGAGTCACGCGGTGACCGCCGCACTAATCATGCACGATAGGCGCACGAGTCCTCGCAAAGACGCGCCACCATCGCTCAGGACCTATGAATTCCATTTTTTATTTTATGATATCATTAAAGCCAATTGTAGTGCATAATAAATTATAATTATTAGGTTTATTAGGTAAATTATTAGGTTTACTTAAATTTACCGCCGGTGGAGAAAGAAAGCTGCCGCCGTCCCCTGTGGAAAAATGCCAGTTGTGCCCGCCGGTCACGTGCCCGTGATAGTAGGCCCCACTTCAAAAAGATTTGTCTTACCAACGTACAACTCACTTAAACCACTCTTTGTTCCAAAAGCTTCTTCTTCAAGCTGAGGAAGAATACGGATTCACCAATTCAGGCCTTTTAGCCATTCCTTCCTTGTGCAGAGGAGGAGTTTGAAGAAATTCTTGGCAAGATATTGAAGGAAACTGATATATGATCAGCATGCCTTGTTGTTTTGGACAAAGAAGTTGGGATGTTGCTTCTCTTGAACTTTTTACTTTTTAGTTTTGAATGTTTTATGAATGAATTCACAAATTTTCTATGTTGTTGTGATTCCTAAGGAGCAGTCCATAGTTGTTATTCCATCTGTTGCTTTCTCTCTGTTTTCATCTTTGAATGGATGACTATATTTTGTTTTTTAATTACCTTAACTTATCATTGGCTGTATTAAGAATTTACCATGAAAAAAAAAAAACAATAGATATAGTGACAATCAATCTTTTTCTTTCTGATTTCAGAGCTGAGAATTGAGTTTGTTGATTTCAGAGCTGAGAATTGAGTTTCTATCGGTCGATTGCTTTCAAAGATAATGCCACAGTAAAAAAATATATCATTGCTAAAACAATTGTTGGTACATTTTATTAAGCATCTTCACAGCTCATAACAAATAGTATTACACAAGATTCAATTATTAAAACCACAAAATATCAAAGGGTATGCAATATGTTACCAATGCTGTTCTAACAACACTGGATTTCATATTCTTACCATCATCAACTGAACTGCAGTAAAAAACAAGTAACAAATCTGACAAAGTGATGCTTTAAGAAATAATGATCTTCATGGCTGCAACATACATTTCTTCGCGCCCCTTTTAACGGTTTAAAACCGCAAAGTGTTTACAAGATACGTGTAACTTTAACTTCACATTGATGGATAAAAGAATGCATTGTCTCACTTTGCCACGGGCATCTTCGTGGTTGTTTGCTTCAAAGACTTGTCTCCGGCAAAGTCCCCGTGTCACTCGAGCTTTCTTCTTCTTGAGGGATTGTGGAACAGCTAAATTACAATTTTGGTCCTCTAACTAGACACGCTGATTTTGTCTTGAGCTCCGCGACAATTTTAGTCCTGTAAGTGGTCTTTTTTTTGCAAAAATAGTCTTGAACGCCAGAAAGACCACTTACAGGACTAAAATTGTCACCGGAAAAGACCAATTTTAGTCCTGTAAGTGGTATTTCCGGCGTTCAGGACTATTTTTGCAAAAAAAGATCACTTACAGGACTAAAATTGTCGCCGGAGAAAATTCAGGACCAAAATCGAAAACGTATCTAGTTAGAGGGCCAAAATTGTAATTTAGCCGATTGTGGAATTGTATGTCTTGCTGTTGTTCATTGCCCTTGGTGTTTCCTGAGCAACTGCAAAGAGATTATGAGATATATCATGTTGAGTAGACAAAATACACCAAAGAGATATATCGTGTTGAGTAGACAAAATACACCAAAGAGATTTCACATATAATCAATCTTCATACCAGTTCAAGATGCAAATTGCAACATAACATGATATATTTCAAGGCAAATGATTTAGTTCCCGAAAAAAATACGGAAACAATGATGCCTCGGCTGTGCTTCTTTAGTTGTTTTTTCCTTTCTTCTTTGAACATGTCGTGGGGTGTTGGTCATCAAAAAGGGTTGTATGCCATGATTTTACTTAAAAAAACGACACCAACGAGGTTTCAATTATGAGACCAGCATCTAGCATCTATGACAAAAGCAATTAAAAAAAACGACACCAACGAGGTTTCAATCTGAGAATAATACAACAAAAGGATCCCAATATAATGAAATGGATGGCCTTTATTGATAAGCCACTCAATCTTAAAGCGGTCTACATTTGAACCAACAGAAACTCCAGCAATTTCTCATAAGATTACAACATTGTAACAAACAAGAAGAAATTCAACAAAATATAACACCCAACCAACGAGTGATACCATAAGATTGGTTCATGTGTAAATTGTCAATGATTTGCATTGTCAAAAATACCTGACGGCTGACGACACTGAAAGTGCAAAAGGGTTGGCTACGGTGGTGGTGAATTTGGTTAAGGGTCACGATGAAGGATAAGAATTTTTTTTTTTTTGAATTGGTAAAATTACCATGATTATCTCCCCATGAATGCAGGAAGAGAAATAGGTAACTGCTTCAATGTCGTATGTGAAAAAAATGATCAAAAACATTAATTGTTCCCGGTCCCCAAAAAAATAAAATTTTTAGCGCTTTGACCGACACACAAATCACGCACGACAAAGCAGACGAGTCCCGCACGCGACGAAAGCGATGACGAGTCCTCGCGAAGATGCGCTCACCATCGCTCAGACCTATGAATTCCATTTCCTTTATTATTTTTTGATATCATTAAAGCCAATTGTAGTGCATAATAAATTATAATGATTAGGTTTATTACATAAATTATTAGGTTTACTTAAATTTACGGCCGGTGGAGAAAGAAATCGCCGCTCGTGGAAAAATGTCGATGTGCCTGCCGGTCACGTGCCCGTGATAGTAGGCCCCACTTCAAAAAGATTTGTCAGACTAATCCGGAGTTCGACCCAGGTCGTGCCTGCAGAGTCTAACTCTTACTCAGAAGTAAGGGCTGACCAATAGCTCTTTCAATATGACGCCTCAGAGGAGAATCGAACCGTGTATTTTCTTAATTGTCTTAGAAATAACATTTTTTTTCATAAAGACATTTCGTGTCCGCTATGTAAAGCGTACTTCGAGCTTAAGCTCATACCCTAGTGGTTATACCCTAGGGTCTAACTTGGCTCCTAAGTGGGGAGTCCAGGGTTTGATCACCGTTTGGGGCGTGTGTGCGTGAGTTCCTTTCGTTTCCGAAAAAAAAATTGTAATTCACTCATCCCCTTCCGGCCCTCCCTATATAAACCTCCTTCCAGATCATCTTTCTCGGCTTAAACTTAGTTCAAAACCCTTCCTCAGATCTTTCTCGCTTAAACTTTGTTCAAAACCTCTCTCCATCACAAAAATGTCCAAGAAGGATCAAAGAAAATTTGTGCTGCCACATGTTGCACGGTGGAGAAAGAGCCGCCGCCGCCTCTGTGGAAAAATGTCGATGTGCCCGCCGGTCACACGCCCCGTGATAGTAGGCCCCACTTCAAAAAGATTTGTCATCCCAACAACTCACTTAAACCACCTTTGTTCCAAAAGCTTCTTCTTCAAGCGGAGGAAGAATAATGGATTCACCAATTCAGGCAGAGGAAGTGTTTGAAGAAATTCTCAAGAGGTCGAAATCGTGTGAGTTGCTATTCTACATGAATAAAATCTTATTAGTAGTATATTACGGCAAATTTTACTATAGTCAATGACTAACTGCTTTTAGGCATCTTAATATATACTTACATCACAACCAATAATATTTAGACAACTAGACAACTCATCAATTTTCTTAACACTAATCTTGACCATGGTTAGCTTTTCACTCAAATAATAAAAATAAAAATAAAAATCCCGCCAATTTGTTTCCAAATCCATTATACAGAGTTTGCCTTCTTCTCAACTCATTCAGTTGATTTGTGGATGACAATGATAAGTTGATAACCGGAGCAATCTCTCAAAAGGGAAAAACATCTTTCCAAATCTTTCAATAATCGTTTGAGGAATGAATTAAGCATCCATAGCTTATCATAAATCCACTTACAGGGATGGTTGGCAAAGTGGTGCTTTGAGGTGCTTCCTAGAAAATGAAAATGTAAGAGAATAAATATTATGTTCAAAAAGTTAAAAGTTGGAAATATGTGATGCTGCCAGAAAATGGGCTCATCCACGTGGCACCTCTTTGGCGGCTCAACACTTGTCCTAGGGAAATAAACTACTTTTGACGTCTTAGTGACGAGCCCAGGTAGCTCGTCCATCCGTTTCGTCACCACCGGTCCTCATGTGTCCGACCATATTTGGATCGGGTCATCCCGGTCTAATTCAGGTCGGAGAGGAGTCGGGCGCCGAACCTTAGGAGATCGACCGAACGATCTCTACCGACCCTCTACCGGTCGGACAAGGTCCTTAGGCTTATATAATCTTGTGGTTAAGGAGCTCGCCATGTTCCCGATCTCCGTGAGCGAGCCATCTATCCCAAAGATGTCTCCGGCAGAGCACGCCTTTAATCTTATACCTCGCTTGCCTAATAACTAGATAACTATCATAAAATCCCATAAAAAAGGCTCGAATCTTTATCACTTAATGCTAATATTTGAATAACACAATTATCTCCTATAATCATGGAGATCACTCAATCATAATCTTTTCCTTAGGAGTACGTTAATCGCTGTCAATGACACACACGACACCTTAAACCTTAGTGGCCTAAGCCCTCAGATATAAACAAATTCCTAAGGAACTATGAAGACTTGATTCCAATTGAACCATTGATACGTAGGAGCTTGATCATTATCAAGTGCGCCTTAAAGCAAATCAAATCACCCCTCCGTCATCGCTCCTTCAGATGTTGAAGCGCTCCTAGGTCATAATCAAAGAACCGAAGTTTAGAGAGTTACCTTGATGATTTTTGGATCGCCAATTGGCGCTAGAAGGAGGGGCCACTGCTGATTTTTAATCCCGTGAAAAGCTTCAAGACAAACATGGTGACTACACGACAACAGTCGCTAATGGTAATGGTAGTAACAACGATCTCAATCGGGATGCTAATAACCGTAATCACCGCAGCAGAAAATGTCTCTCTCAACACAACTCATCGTGGCTGATTGATCAACTTGTAGCCTTGGATGAAACCACTAGTCGCTGCTATTCTCAATGCCGCCTTGGCGTAAGAGGATGAAGAAGATGAGGATTGGAAGGCCTGGAAGAGGAAGGTCCCCTCAATGAAAAATCGCAAGATATGAATCACGCAAACGGAGACTCGTCTGGGGAAAATTCCCAGAGTCCAGAATCAGAGCAAGAGGATGATCCTAGAGACGGGTCATGGCAGCCGACACCTCCCCGCAGTCAGTAGAATAATAGGAAAGAAAACCGGTCGCCATCCTCAAACCTCGCAAAGACAATTGGTCGCTCTCAAGCCATGTGGGTACCACGCCGAACTCGGCGGGATAGCCGAAAAAGTCAACGCCCTAGCACTCGAGTCCCTTTTTCCGAACAGATCGACAACTATCCGCGACCAAGAAATTCAAGATCCCTAAATTGGAACCCTGGGCGACAGAATCTAAGGGACCCCTAGACCACTGCTCCAATATCTCACGCACATGAATCTCGATCGTGCTCTCAAGGAGATGAAGTGCAAAGCATTCCCCGCGCTTACTCACCGGTCGAGCTCGGGAATGGTTTAAGAAAATACCACCAAGGACGATCTACGCCTTCGGACACATTGGGAAAGATGTTTTTAACGCTGCTCATCACCGCCAAGCCGCTCCAAAAGAACGCTACTCATCCGCTCGCCTCGCGTAAAAAGACGAGACAAAGACCGCAATACCTTAAGCGGTTCAGTGAAGAATCGCTGCAAGTTCGGGACGCTGACGATCAAGTCCGAATCGCATCCTTCGTGGAATGGCTACGTGAAGGCAGGTTATATGCCAAGCTAAGCAGCAGGCTCCCCACCTCCATGGAAGAATGTCTGGAAGTGGCATTTAAGCACTGTTAGGGGGAAGAAGCTAACCGAGTAAAGCGATAAGTGGAGAAGTCCGATCCCAAAAAGGACAAGTCAGTAGACCCATCCGGAAACAAGAGAAAGTCATATGGAGATTGTTAAGGGTGATTTTGTACGGTTTTTAACATTATATTTGATAATGATTTCCTCCGTATTTGTATAATTTGCATAGGAAATGTGGTTTTAAATGATTTATTAAGCAAGTGAGTTTTTAATTAGTTTATTCGCAAAATGAGGTTGTGTACGTGTTTTGATTATGGTTTTATGAGTATTTGGATTGTGTTACGTTTTATGATGTCTTAATGTGATGTAGATACATGTTGAGGCTAAATTGATGATCAAATGTTGATATAATTCGAGCTAAATCAAGATAAAGATTGAAGAAGGAAGAGATAATGATCAAGAAACCGGAACCAGGCACTTCATGGGGATTTTGTCCACACTTGTAGGCACTTTCAGGGAAAGTTGTCTTGATGAAAGTTGTAGAGGATTTAAATAGCTTTCCAACGCATCTTGAATCACCTCATTCGGAGCCCTAGAAGTGAAGTTATGAGCAAAATACTGAGCTGAGTAGTGGACGGGCGTCCATAAAATGAATCGGCGTCCGTAATCGATTTACATTCAGAGAGTTCAGACGCTGCATCGAACGAGCGCTCATTCTCCGCTCATAGAGGCTGGACGAAAGGCCCAAGATAGTGGACGGGCGCCCACGGCACCGACTCAGCGGAACCGACCTAAAAATCTATAAATAGGCGCGATTTCACAAACCCTAAACATACAATTCGATCCCTAAACCCTGTGGAGCAGCCTTGGCTGCATGCTTTTACTCCTTTATTTTCCGCTTTTATGCAATAAAACATCTAGATTAGATAGTTAGATTTATGTTCTTTATTCCATCAATTCGAGTTTGCATAAGGATGCGAGGAGGCTAAATCCTCCTTGAACAAGCTGCTGTGAAGCCGTCCGCTTCAAAACAGCTTTGATCTCTAGTTCGTGATTATTTTGTGAGTATCTATTAAAGTTGTTACTTTTATCATGTTTTTATATGTTGATTGCGTGCATATATCGAAAGATCCGTGTTTTTGTTTATTGTTTGCTTGATGAAAGTCATGTTAACCTTAGAACACCATGATAAAAGTTTAGACCTTTAATCTAATCACAACGAAAGTTATTAGATTGAATCTCTAGATTAGAAATTGAAAGATTTCACGCCTAGGTTAGAAAGACGTAATCTTAACATCGAAAGATAAAAGATTAGAAAACGAACTCGCCTACTTAGAGTAGGAGTTTATGCCTTCGATTAGGTGAATCACTTACTTGAGTAGATCACTTAATTAATCCGAAGTTAGAATTGAATGTTGATAGGATAGGTGGATCAATTGCTTGTCTGCTCGTTATAATTTGATTTAATCCTTAAAACTTGAATTGTTTAGCTTTAGTTTACTTTTCTCGCACTTTAGTTTAGTTTATTTATCGCTTTCAATCTTTCCTAGCATTGGATTAATCTCTCTCGTCTAGTTACTTTTTCTCGTATATTTGTTTAGGTTAGATCCG
Organism: Gentiana macrophylla; assembly: GCA_026214975.1. Lineage (NCBI taxonomy): Eukaryota > Viridiplantae > Streptophyta > Magnoliopsida > Gentianales > Gentianaceae > Gentiana > Gentiana macrophylla. The sequence continues at coordinate 73,935,016 of CM047812.1, forward strand.
TGACATAGTTAGTTTAAAACAAAAGCTAGGATTCACATTCGCCTAGTTCCCCTCAGAAGATCGACTCCGCATTAGCCTCCATACTACGCATCCTTGCACTTGAGGTTAACCGGTTTATTACTTGTTGTTTTGTATTGATAAAATCCGGGACAAGTTTTTGGCGCCATAAGCCGGGAACCGACGGTTGCCTAGTTTTTGTTTTTGTTTTTAGTTTGTTTTCAATTCTTGTTTTTAGGTTAGATCTTTTCACTTCTTTTTGTAGTTAGTAGTTTAGTCGCTTTTAGTGCTTATCCGCCGTGGTTTCACAAGAGTTAGTATAAATTTTAGCTTCTAAGTCTATACTGCTTTCGCCTATCACGCCTGCTTTTTCTAACCGCTTTCGCTTCAGCTTGACGAAAGGCCCGCTTTACCTAACGTCCGCCCAGCTTCTTGTTTCGGCCGGACGAAGCGTTTATTTTATCGACGCCCGTCCGCTGAAGTTTTCAATCTCAATCAAAATTCGACCGCAGACGAAGCGCTCATACTTCGACGCCCGCCCACGTGTGAATTGACAGCGGACGAGCCGCTCAAATTTTGAACGCCGTCCATTTCGAAATCGGTCGCATTTAACGCCCATCCAAATTGGACGCCCGCCCGCCCCGCCTCGCCATCGCTTTTATTTTATTTCAATTAGGTTTTTCGCTTTTTTTTCGAGGTAAGTGTCGAGGTAGGTTTCTTAGGGTGAATCATCCGACTCCACATCTTTCACGATCAAATTTTTGGATAAAAGGATCGCTTTAGTACTTTTTAGTATTTTGGCCATAACTTTCGCTCGAGTGTCGGATTGTCGCGCAGACCCCAATTCGAAAGCTCGCCCGACGCCGATTTACATGTCCGACACCGCTTTGAGGTCAAAATCCACTGTTTTCCTTCCATTTTGGGCTCAAGATTTCAACACGCTTTTCTTCCCGCTTTAGTGTTTTCTCGCTTTTTTCTATTTTTCGTAGTTTAGGTTTCGCTTTTTTGTTTCATACAATCTTTTTTCTCTTCTTTCTTTCTCTAGGTTTCCTTCTTTCTTGCTCAACATCTTGATCTTGATCTCGGTTTATGCAAACTCGAGTCATAAGTGACCACTAATCTACTCCTCGACTTCGAGCGACCATAATCCGACCTAATAGGCGGAAACTTCGCTTCGATTTAAGGAAACGCTTTTGATCGAGAATTTGAGCAATATCTTGCAGTGTGAAATCAAAGACATAGTAATAATGGCAAAGCAGAAGATAGACGGACATTGGCCGACTATGCCATGCCCGCATAAAGCCACCATCAACCCGCTATCGCCATGCCTACCATTATCGCTTCCAAACTTCGAGCTTAAACCCGGACTTATTCGGGATGATGCAAGATGCATCAATTTTCCATGGTTTCCCATCCAAAAACCCCACACTCACTTACACACATTCTTACAGAGTATGCGGTACTACCCAGATCCAAGGTGTAAGTGAGGACGCCATCAAGCTTAAATCGCTCCCATTTTCCTTACGCTGGGAGGCACCAGAGTGGTATCACTCTCTTCCCTCTCGAATCCATCACTACTTAATGAGCTCGAGAAGGAATTTCTAAGTCAATATTTTCCTCCTTCAAAAACATTTCACTGTCTCGAACGTAAATCTTCACATTCTACCGTAAGGAAAATGAGTCTTTCTTTGATGCGTGGAAAAGGTTTAAGTCTCTTTTATGTAAGAAACCTCACCATGGCTTGCCAAAGGAAAGGCAAGTCCATACTTTCTTCTGGATTGACCGAGCTCACCAAGGGCATGGTCAATAGTTCTCAAAGTGGGGCATTTCTAAAGAAAACACCTGATGAGGGGTGGGCACTGCTCGAGGACATTGCCAAATACAATTATGCCCCTCTTATCACCCATCCAAGCACCTCCTCCTCCTCCCAAGGTCGAAGAGGTGACTATGCAAAGTCTTGCTGCCATGTCGCAAAGCTGCATGGCAACCTCTCAAATGACAAATTTTCTCAAAACTTCCCAAACTGAAGATCATCGCTCTTCACCTTCACGTAACTCTCAAGTTCAGATCGTGAAGCTTGTCGGCCGACCGCCATATGACCGCCAATGTCAATTTTCTTCCCCCTCCGCTCAAGAAGTCAACGCCGTTTCATGACTATGGACAAGATAATCCAATCACATGCCAAGTATGTGATAGCACGGGGGCACACACCGCTTCATTCCCATGATTGGGCGTAACGCGGAAGTCAATGCTTTTCCGCCGATAAATCGAGATTCAATAACCACCCTCCTCGCCGTATCAGCTTCAAAACCAAGGGTTTAATCGCCGGATTTAATCCTAATTCGAACTTCAATAGAAACCTGGTTATAATCGTAACCCAAGCTATAATTCTTCCAATCCACAAAGAAGTTCAATCGCACTGGCCCGCCAATTTAATTTCGCATTCCAAAGTCGGCCAAGCCAGCCATTTCCCGTAACTTTCAAAACTCTCAAGGCACCTCCCACCAGATTTATATAAAAGCCGAATGGAATTCATTCCGGGAGGAGCAAAGCAGACGATGGAAAGTCTTGAGAGGCAAATCGAAATTACCGAGCAGCTTAGCCTCTAGACCGCAGTGGGGCTTGCTCACCTTCACGGAAAAGAATCCAAGAGGCGGTCAAGTCACTCAAGCCGATTTAAGCAACAGCCAATGCACCGACCTCGTACAATAATGCAATACGGTAAAGAGGAGGCCAAGCATGATGAACTTAAGGAGTGGTTCTCAAGTTGGTGGTCCCCTGGCTTCTGTGTGGAAACCACTAGCCCCTCCCCGCCGCCGATAAGGCAGAGGGAAATTGAGCACCCATCATCCCCTCGGCCGCAAAAAGGCAAATCGTGTGGTCGATCCCCGATAGAAGAAAGAGTTGAGATTCAAGCTGGTTGATCCTCGAGGAATAAAGAATCACTGGAGGTCCTCGTGTGGCTGATCCTCGAGGAATGATGAGTTAAATGATAGTCGTGGCTGATCCTCGACTAACAAAAAGAATGAAAAGACGGTTCGTGGAAAGATTTGGAAGACAAGGCCATTAGTTCGCCTCAAGAAAGTATTTTCCGAGGAGGATTTGAAAGCTTCCGCTTCCACCGAGGAAGAGCAACATTCCATTGGTTGAAGACAAAAGTACGAGAAGGTGCTAAACCTTCAAAAATACTGTAAACCGCCATTATCCGAGGTCTTGGCCGAGATGCCTAAGTATACAAAGTTCATCAAGGATGTTGTATCTTCCAAGAAGAAGTTGAAGGTGAATGGATCAAGCAATTGGTAAGGAGTGTTCTATGGTCAATTATCAAGACTTACCAACCAAGAGAAGCGACCGGGAAAATTTGTGCTCACATTGCAGATGGGAGGCCTAGTCTTCCGAATTCCTTGTGACTCTGGTGCATCCATCGCCTTGATGCCATTGTCCGCTTGCAATCGCCTTGGTTTGCGTAATCTTCTAGAACCCACTACCATGAACCCGCAGTCACTCGACAGTCCTCTAAGAAAGCTTCAGGATCCTAAGGGACGATTGGTTCAAATAGATAGGTTTACCTTTCCGCTGACTGGCACGCCTTGGATATTGAGAAAAGTGAAAGTGTCCCTTTGATTCTCGGAAGACCTTTTCTATCTACGCCTAGAGCCCTCATCGATTGTGATGGTGGGCATGTCACCATTCGAAAGTTGGTGACCGTGAGGTGAGCTATAGTGTTTCAAATCTATCAATGTACCTTCGGATCTCCAACCGGTCGCTCCATTGAGGAGACGTCTGATGACTTCAATGACTTCATGGATAAGCAAGTCTTGGCCGTAGAAGGCAATATGAGCGATTGATTGATAATCAATAATCATGGTATGGTTAATCTAGACCGCTTAGCAAACTGATTTTGAGGATGAGCTAAGAGAAGAAGCCTTGGCAGAGGGACCACTAAGTAAGCTCAACGATGTTGAGTTGAAGAGTGGCGATCTTAAATCAAGTCCAGAGGATCCTCCCAGAGATTTGGCATCAAGCCGCTACTCAAACATCTTAAGTATGTGTTTTTAAGAGAAGGTGACAAGCTTCCTTTGATCATCTCTCGCCAAGCTATCTCAGATGTAAGAGCTTAAATCATAAACGCCTTGCGCAAAAATGAAAAAGCCTTTGATAGGTGGAGATATCCGAGGATATCTCCCGACATCTCAGATGCACAAGATCAAGACCGAGGAGGGTGCAAACGAGTTAGAGACATGCCTCGTAGAGGCTCAACCTCACATGCAAGAGGTAGTCAAGAATGAGATCATTAAGCTTCTAGATATGGGTATCATATACGCTATTGCATAAAGTGAGTGGGTATCCCCAACTCGTAGTTCCCAAAAAGGTGGAATTACGATTGAGAAAATGAGAAGGAGAGAGATAGCATTGAGGCTCAGCATGTGCCATAGTGGTCTCAGATGACTATCGAAAGCTCAATGAGGTCACACCGAAAGATCATTTCCCTTCCATTCATTGATCAAATGCTTGAGCGCCCAGCGTAGGCACGATTCTATCGCTTTCTGGATGGATATTCGTGGATACTTCCAGATACCCATCGATCCTCGTTGACCAAGAGAAGACCACTTTCACTTGCCCTTATGGTACATTCGCCATAGGCGGATGCCATTTGGTCTATGCAATGCCCCCGCTACCTTTCGAGGTGTATGATGGCAATCTTTGACGGGCTAGTTGAAAAGTGCTTGAGATTTTTATGGATGATTTTCGCCTTGGTCAATCCTTCGATGATCGCCGATAATCTTGATCGTGTTATCCAGATGTGTGGAAAAGAACTTAGTACTTAATTGGGAAAATGCCATTTCATGGTAGATGAAGGAATAGTTCTGGCCACAAGATCTCAAACCAAAGGTATGTAAGTAGATAGGCCAAGGTTGAAGCTATTGAGAAGATGAGTTATCCTAAGAATGTTCGGGAAGTCCGAGGTTTTCTCGACATGTCGGCTTTATAGTGAGGTTCATCCAGACTTTTCAAAGATTGCCAAGCCCCCTCGCCTACTTTACTCAAAGAAGACGTTATTTTTGATTTTGATGAGAATTGCAAGCTGCTTGAGGAGCTTAAGAGTAGATCGATCTCTCGCTCCAATTCTTATATCGCCAGATCGAACCTACCTTTGAGCTTATGTGTGATGCATCCAACTATGTCGTTGGTGCACTTAGGCAAAAACTTAATGGAAAGTTCCAGCCTATCTATTATGCCACCACACATCGAATCCTTCTCAAGTTAACTACACGATAAACCGAAAAGGAACTATTAGCCGTAGTCTTTGCTATGGATAAGTTTCAGTAGTTACTTGTCGGGTGCTCAAGTGATTGTGTGGATCGACCACGCCGCTTGCGATATCTCATGACCAAAAAGGAAGCTAAACGCGCGCCATCGCTGGATACCGATTCTCCAAGAGTTTGACGCTCAAATCAAAGATAAGAAGGGTAGTGAGAACGAGTGGCGGATCATGTTTCTGTGGTGTTAAGTGAGGAAAAGGATGAACCAGATGATATAGATCTTTACTTTCCTCAGAGAACATTATGTTGATAGACGGTTGTCCTCCCGATGTTCCATGGTATTCCTCCATTGTAAACTACCTTCATGCCCGTTATCTCGATCCCGAAATGTCTTATCAAGAGAAGAAGAAGTTCTTCTCTCGATATGAAATATTTCGCTTGGGATGAACCTTATCTTTCAAGATCTCAGAAAGATGGTTTGCTTGTGAGATGTGTTCCGTAATCCGAGCAACGCGATATAATCGAGCAATGCCATAGTGGACCCACAGTGGTCACTTTGGTCCTGGAAAACGGTTATAAGATCTTCCAACTGTTTCTATTGGCCTACTATCTTCAAGGATACGTAATCATTCTGTAAGTCTTGTGATAGATGCCAAAGAACCGGAGCTTTAACAAGGAGGTTTGACATGCCATTGAAACCCATTCTGAATGCTAAGTCTTTGATGTGTGGGTATCGATTTTATGGGACCTTTCCATCATCTTGCGGGAATAAATACATCTTAGTCTGCGTTGACTATGTTTCAAATGGGTGGAGGCAATAGCCACTCCTCACAATGATCATAAACGGTCATGAAATTTTCAAGAAGAACATCTTTGTGAGGTTTGGATGTCCACGTGCCTTGACTGATGAAGCGGACACACATTTGCAACCGACCTTTGGAAAAAGTCTCGAGAAGTATGGTGTTCGCCATAGAACCCGGCACACCATATCATCCGATGACTAGTGGTCGTTGAGCGAAGAACCGTGAGTCCAAGAAAATCTCGGAGAAGACGGTGAATAGTCATAGAAAAGACTCGAGTTCAAGTTGGACGATGTACTTTGGGCATATAGGATCGCTTATAAGACCCTACGGGTACATCGCCATATCAAATGGTTTACGGTAAGTCGTGCCATCCGCCAATGAGCTGAGAGCACGAGCTTATTGGGCTACAAAGTTTCTTAACTTCGATTCCCAATCCTCGTGGCAAAAACACCGGTCGCAGCAGCTTGCATGAGCTTGATGAATTGCACTCCAAGCTTACGTAAAGCGCCAGATTAGTAAGGAGAAGATGAAACCTCCACGATGCCAAGATAAAGAAGAGAGAATTCAAGGTCGGTGAGCAAGTGTTACTCTACAATTCCAGTTGCATTTGTTTCTCGGCAAGTCGAGGACACGTTGGTCCGGTCCTTTGAGATTCTCCAAATCATTCCCCGGAGGTGTTCTAGAACTACGCGTTATCCAGATCAACCGCTTTGAGTTAATGGTCAAAGCGTGCAAGCACTATATCGGTGAACCTAAAGAGAAACCTTTGATTGTTAAATTTCTCGATATTCTCGGATGTGGTGTTACTCAAGTCGAAGAATTTGACGAGTTATCACCCGACTTGTTCTCCGAGGATGACGGTAGTGATCCGTCTCAAGAAGTTCTAGCAGTGTAGAAAATGATATGGAAGAGTTTGAGAGGAGCGACAACTTAAACGCCATCGGAGTCGGAGGAGAAAGAACACAAACCATGGGAAACTTAAAAAGGTATGGAGAGCTTTCAAAGATTTAACCCATGCGTTAGTTAGTCAAGCTTTCTCGCGCCACACTACATCGACCAAAGCTTACACTTGAGGTAGTACGCGTAGAAAGGTTAAATGGCCCGATCCAGCCGAGCTTCAAATGTGTCGAGCTAACGATTAACAACTATTAGCGCTACTAGGAGGCATCCTAGATATCCCTTATTATATTAGTTTTTTCTTTAGTTATTTTTCCTTGTTCTAGTTGTTTTAATATTATTAGATTGTGTTGTTTTTGTCAACACCCGCCCTAGGCTTATAAAGGGTCGTAAGTGTTGTTTTGCTTACGATTTCCTCTTATCTTTATCTCTATCACTTTGGCGCGATATGGTTTAACCTTGTATCCCCGAGGTATTTCTTTGCTTTTCAAGTGTGCAGGTATTTTCGGTAGCGCTTGTGAGTTTCTGATGAAGTCCGGCTTTTCCCGTGGATGGTCCATGCCATCTGATTTCCTCAACATTTTTGGACCTCGGCTCCGACCATTTTAACTGCCTCTTTCGACATAATGAACAGCTAAGTTTTTTTTCCTTTATTTTTCTCGCACAACATGAGGACATGTTGTTATTTAAGTGTGGGGAGGGGATTAGTCGATATGTATCTACCATTTGCTTATATGATGTTATTTCTATGCTAAAATGAGCTAAATTTTCAAAATTTTTGTTTTGTCCTTTGGTAGGCAATACACGCTTTTGTTCGGTTTGTTATAGTCATTGATGTCAGTGTACCATATTTTTAGTGAATTAGTTGTTTCACCAAGATTTATTTTCCACGTACATAGTGAATGATGAGCTAATTTATAAAGCTATACCTCGCTTGGATTAGTGATTTTTGATTATCTTGTAAGTCGTGGTGCTTAGTGCTACGATATATCTTGAGATTTATGATAGTTTGTATTTAGTTCTTAGTATGATATAATCGTGAATATCTAGACGCTTGAATGTGATAAGTAATACGAATTAATGTCATTTGAAAAAGTTGAGTTAATAATGAAATCAATAGTGTGTGTCGGAAGTCGGGTCGATGATTTGAGTGCGTGTAAGGCATTATCTCAAATGTTTTATTCCACTATGATGACCAAAAGCTCAATGGCAGCTAGAAAAAGTCGCTTTATGATTTGAGTAAGGTAGGTATACCACGATGTCCTATTCTCGCTATGATGAGCAATAGCTTATTCTCGATGTGTGTTTAAATGTGAAATCAATTGAATCTACTTAAGAATTGGTATGAAAAGAATGAAATGAGACTTAGTTATCGTTAATTTTATCCCCAAAGATAAACCGATGGATATGTCAGAGGATTATCCTCTAAGTATGTCGGAAAGGTCTTAAATGTGTTCGATCATTCTTTCGGATATGTCACGCTTGTAGGGTGCATCTTATGAGTGTCATTTATTACTAGTCCACTTAGGGGTATTAGCTAGTTTTGCTTTGAGTTCCTCAAGTTTGGATTTAGTGGAAATTTTCTATGGCTATGCACACACACGGGTGAACTTCTAGTTTATTGACTAAATGGTATATGTGTTGAGATGTCTATATTCTTTCCGAGCCTTTATCTTGTTTTGTTTTGCTCGGACGAGCAGAGTTTAAGTGTGGGGGGAGTTGTTATGGTGATTTTGTACGGTTTTTAACATTATATTTGATAATGATTTCTCCGTATTTGTATAATTTGTATAGGAAATGTGGTTTTAAATGATTTATTACAAGTGAGTTTTTAATTAGTTTATTCAGCAAAATGAGGTTGTGTATGTGTTTTGATTATGGTTTTATGAGTATTTGGATTGTGTTACGTTTTATGATGTCTTAATGTGATGTAGATACATGTTGAGGCTAAATTGATGATCAAATGTTGATATAATTCGAGCTAAATCAAGATAAAGATTGAAGAAGGAAGAGATAATGATCAAGAAACCGAACCAGGCACTTCATGGGGATTTTGTCCACACTTGTAGGCACTTTCAGGAAAGTTGTCTTGATGAAAGTTGTAGAGGATTTAAATAGCTTCAACGCATCTTGAATCACCTCATTCGAGCCCTAGAAGTGAAGTTATGAGCAAAATACTGAGCTGAGTAGTGGACGGCGTCCATAAAAGTGAATCGCGTCCGTAATCGTATTTACATTCAGAGAGTTCAGACGCTGCATCGAACGAGCGGCGCTCATTCTCCGCTCATAGAGGCTGGACGAAGGCCCAAGATAGTGGACGGGCGCCCACGGCACCGACTCAGCGGAACCGACCTAAAAATCTATAAATAGGCGCGATTTCACAAACCCTAAACATACAATTCGATCCCTAAACCCTGTGAGCATTTTTGGCATGCTTTTACTCCTTTATTTTCCAGCTTTTATGCAATAAAACATCTAGATTAGATAGTTAGATTTATGTTCTTTATTCCATCAATTCGAAGTTTGCATAAGGATGCGTAGGAGGCTAAATCCTCCTTGAACAAGCTGCCAGAAGCCGTCCTGCTTCAAACAGCTTGATCTCTAGTTCGTGATTATTTTGTGAGTATCTATTAAAGTTGTTACTTTTATCATGTTTTTATATGTTGATTGCGTATATATCGTAAAGATCCGTGTTTTTGTTTATTGTTTGTTTGATGAAAGTCATGTTAACCTTAGAACACCATGATAAAAGTTTAGACCTTTAATCTAATCACAACGAAAGTTATTAGATTGAATCTCTAGATTAGAAATTGAAAGATTTCACGCCTAGGTTAGAAAGACGTAATCTTAACATCGAAAGATAAAAGATTAGAAAACGAACTCGCCTACTTAGAGTAGGAGTTTATGCCTTCGATTAGGTGAATCACGACTTGAGTAGAGATCACTAATTAATCCGAAAGTTGTAATTGAATGTTGATAGGATAGGTGGATCAATTGCTTGTTCGCTCGTTATAATTTGATTTAATCCTTAAAACTTGAATTGTTTAGCTTTAGTTTACTTTTCTCGCACTTTAGTTTAGTTTATTTATCGCTTTCAATCTTTCCTAGCATTGGATTAATCTCTCTGCTCTAGTTACTTTTTCTCGCATATTTGTTTAGGTTAGATCCGTGACATAGTTAGTTTAAAACAAAAGCTAGGATTCACATTCGCCTAGTTCCTCAGAAGATCGACCCCGCATTAGCCTCCATACTACGCATCCTTGCACTTGAGGTTAACCGGTTTATTACTTGTTGTTTTGTATTGATAAAATCCGGGACAGAGATCTCGTATGGTTCGCCACAGATCGACGAGAAGAGAAATGCCTTGCAACCAAGAGACTTCCCCGCATTAAACCGCCCCATGGAATTGAACAAGTATTGGCGATCATGGAAAGAAAGGGTTTGACGAAACTCCCACGCCACTTCAAGCCCCTAAGAGAAGGGACCGTAACAAGTTTTGTACCTACCATCAAGACATTGGACATGACTTGGATAACCGCAGGACTTCCATCATGACGCAGAAACAAATGATTGCAGGTAGGAAAGCTAGATGAGGTCGTGGATCGCCCCGATATGGCTTAACGCCGAGGACAAATGAGACTATCGCCAGAGAAGCTATGGTCGATCGCGCCGGCTGTATGGAGCCCCGCAGAAGAAGAGAGCCTTCTCCCAACAAAGGTCACCCGTGGACAATAACCCGATCAACACTATCAACACCATTGTGGAGGCCCTGAAACCGCCTAGAGTTTGGCAACTCAAGTACCCGAAAGTGGTCCGCCGACACCATGGGAAGTCGAGTCCCCTTCAAGAAGTAGGATACGGGCCGTAGGACCTCTCCTTATGATCCCTAACAATGAAGGGTCTGGTCATCGAGGTCAGAGTAAAACAAGAATTTGGTAAAAGTGGTTTTCATGTACACCGGTAAAGGTGGTTAACGCTCTATACTTTGCGCTTTTCCGCAATGGGTCTCAATGAATCCGGAGCTCACCTGGTCTCGCACTTTGTTCGATTTTCCGCCCCCGATTCATCCATCGAAAGGTTCACTGCGCGAACGACATTCAAGCGAGGAATCATCAGAAGGATTCTCATGGTAAATTATGTCGTGGTCAAATCTTCATCAGACAACATCATCATGGGAAGGCCCGCCTTAATCGATCCGTGGAGCCATAATCTCCCCAAAGACACATCGCCTAAAGTTCCCAACCACCGAGGGTCGGTTGAAATTAAAGGAGACTTGAGATCGCCTGGTTGCTATGCATGGCTACCATCGGCAAAGTGGATCACTTTTGCCTAATATGTTTGGCAAGTCTTTGTTGGCTATCGCTTTTTGCAAACTATCTTTGCTTCCTCAGATTTCACCATCGCCGCATTTTTTAACATTTGAGGGATTTTCTATATTATTTACTTTCCTTTCGTGAAGGTTGATATTTATTTTCCGATTAATCACGCTCTTTGTATGGTCTCAATGTGGCCACTTGATTCTTATTTTACACACTTTGTGAATTGCACAAACACTTATATCGCAAAGAAAAGCTTTATGCGATAAGTCACTCGATCCGCCCGCTCGCTTTCGCTTAAAAGAGAAGTCGGCATAGTCCGCCTCGCTGGCCCTTAAAAATACACGCTGAAAAGTCACCTGACCGACTCAGATCGCCGCCTCCAAACGAAGTCAGCATCACCGCCCCGCTTAGTCCTCAAAACATCATATAAACAATTAATTCATAAGCCCAATCTAACGAGTCCGGATTACTCTAGAATTGGGAGCAAAGTTAACTTAAATCACTAAGTTTAATGGCTACTTAAGTTTAATGCCCACTTTGTGGTCGGGCTAGTTTCCATGCTTTGATTGTCTTCATAACTTCTTGACTCATGGCGATCGATCTAGATCGCTTCCTCCGAGCTCTAGATCCTCTCGCCTTGTATCTCTTTTAGTTTAGGCGATCGATTCAGATCGGCCTCCGAGCTCTGTAGATCATCTCGCCTTGTATTTTTCTTTTAGTTTAGGCGATCGATCTAGATCGGCCTCCGAGCTCTAGATCATCTCGCCTTCATGTTTTCTTTAGTTTAGGTGATCGATCTAGATCGGCTCTCCGTGATCTAGGTCATCTCGCCCTTGTATTTTTTTTTTAGTTTAAAGCGATCGATCTAGATCGGCCTCCGAGCTCCAGATCATCTCGCTTTCAGATTTTCTCTTTTTTAGTTTAGGCGATCGATTCAGATCGGCTCCGAGCTCTAGATCATCTCGCTCGTTTTTTTTTAGTTCATGCGATCGATCAAGATCGCCTCCCAAGCTCTAGATCATCTAGCCTTCAGATTTCTTTTAGTTTAGGCGATCGATCTAGATCACCTCTCCGAGCTCTAGATCCCATCGCCTACGGTCATATCCTCGTGACGATCGCTGCATTCGCCTCCGCACTCTATACCTCTCACTTTAGTTACTCCTCTAGTATGATATAAGACCGAACTCAAACTCTCAAGTACAACCCTATCATTACAATAAAACTAGAAAATATGCCATTCACCATATAATGGTGAATAAATATATTTGGGGCAAGATACATACCCATAACAAACAACCAAAACCAATACATGCATACCCACACCCCAAAAATTATTCACAAAAATAAAATCAAAACAAATTCATCATTAATAAAAAATAAGTCGCACAAAGGCATAAACTTCCAAAAACAACAAAATAAACTAAGAGTCGCGAGCAGACTCTTCCGAGGAGGGGCCGACCCGGATGTCGCGCAGTTGGTCGATGGACATACTTATCCACTATGTCCACCCCTCGCTGGAGTTCTTGGCGCGCCAGGGCAGGCCACATCCATCCTGGCTTATAATAAGCCTCTGGGAAGCGGCATCCAGAGCCGGGCCACAGAAATCGAGCCTCGCCTCATCCACCCCAAGGTATACCCATGATTGAGAATGGGAATAAACAACACTTGAGAGCTCAAGTAAATCACCCAAGCCTTATACTCCTCGAACTAAGCCGCGCACCGACAGACCTAAACCTAACTCTTGGAAACGGGCGCCGTAAAAGTCGACGGACATTACCTAGGCTATACAGATCCTAACCGGCAAGCAGTACCGGTCAAATTGAGTGCTAGTCTGGTGAGTCGTCGTATTCCTCAGGAAAACATGGTAATTCTTTTGGCAAGGTTAAACACCAAGAAGCTATTATTAACTCGATCTAAGTCGCAGCTTTTACTTTTTCCTGGGTTAGATAGTTAGATCAGCTTAGATTAGTTAAGAATGTTAGAGTTAGATGTTAGTAAAACAGTAAAATAAAACAAATAAATACTAATATATATTTTTGGATCTAGCCAAGAATACTTTATCGAATCAATATCTTTTAGTAGAAATAAATGAGACAGATCTTCCTTTATTCAAGGTCCAATCAATTATACTAAACGGTATACTCCTAAGCTAGGCAATTTCTCCTCACACGAAAGCGTATGAAATTGTCATATGTCTTGTCCTCTCATTCAATGTCATCCTCTAAGTACGGGTCACTCCCGCTTTGTCATTCGCCAATTTTAAGGTATGTCAATTAAACAAAGTAATTTAACGTGATAATCTCTCGAGTATAAATTTCATTAAGAGTTTGTTTCTCCAAACAAATCTACCCCGGTTTAGAAATCGGATTCCGCTTGTCACGCTTTCACTCGCCCAATTTTACCTCCGGTCTTTCTATTAACGAGTTCATAACCTAACTACGAGGCGCCAATTCATAATTAGATTATGAATTCTTTCATATCAAGTAGCTAATTCAATACTTAATATAGAAAGAGATTCATTATAACCGATTTTTATCCAATTTTTAGTATAGTCATCATCCATTTCCCTAAAAAGATAAAACTAATCCAATTTCATATCTTGGCTAGATATTGTTAGCCTAATATCATTATACCTAATATATATATATAAAACAAACAAACATAATAACATTAGAAAATTACCGATTATAATCGCCGAATTGAGCCTAACTCGTGAAAGTAAATAACAATTTTCGTGAGACAACAATCCTCGATAATCTTCTCCAAAGATTACAACATTACTACGCTTATTCATACATATAAGCATATATACATACATACATAGACATATATATGTATACATGGGCCCAAACATAAAAGAAATAGAAAGAAAACGATAGAGGAAAGTATATATATGATATATACATAAATTCTGGTGGCAACCATCAAACGAGCTTGAGAGAGTATTTATAGACTACATTACCAAGCGCTGTTTGAGCCTCACCTGGCACGTGCCGCTACACAAAGCATTTTTAATCATTAGGATCTTGTGGGCCCCAGATTCGTAGATTTTCCCGCCATATTCGCCTTCTCCGGCGCTGCAAGGCCGCCATGCAACATATCGATGTTTGTAAAACCTATCTCGAGTCAGAGACCTGATTGACATGATTTGATATTTGCTTGAAAGCTCTTCAAGATCTACAACTTTCATTAAGGACTTTTTCTCTGAAAATGCCTCTAAGTCAGGTCAAATGTCCGCCAATGATAGGTTATGGTAGTATACTCATGACAATTGATCTGCTCGAACTTGTTAGCTTATGGCATAATCTTCTATTCCTCAAAAGATATGTTTTTAGGCTCAAAAAATGTCGCCACTTGGGATCTTGTAAACGATAATCCCGCAATAAAGTACCAAAACACCAAACGAATCCGACATACAATACTCCGTTACTAAACCGGTACAAAACTTAGTAAAACTTATAAAACACGATATTTTACATAATAACTACTACTAACATAATTAGATAAATATAGTGATAATTGACTTGAATTGGTACAATAATGCTCAAAATGGTATCAAAAGTGGGGCTTTAAATGTCATAATAATGATCATAAATTTATCTCTCATCACAACCCCTACTTAGCTTTTTTGGTCGCCCCCGAGCAAAACAAGCGATAAAACAAAATGAATAAGAGATAAATTCATGAAGGTATAAGATATAAGTGGACAACCGGATAATACAACCATTAGAATTACAACCAAAGCGTTAACCTTAATATAAATGTATAACAGAAAGTGTGTGTGTCAAGCCTTTCAATTTCCACTATCCTCTCTTGAATAAATCAAGCAAAACACACAAATATCCATTCAGATAAATTGCCCCTAATGACTTTCCTAGGTATAAGGTGAAATGGGGCTCCACACAAAGTTCTTCCGAGTACTTATTAGATAATCCCTAAAGCATATCATTCTTTATACTGGGATAGTCAAGATAGCTAAATTTTCAACCATGCTTAATTTTTTTTTTTTTTTTTTTCTTTTCTTTTGATGAACTTAATTTCACATGTGTAGCATATGCCCTCATTCCCAAAGAATAGGACGCTTTCGTGATAACACCCTAGCCGACTACTATCATCAGCAATGGAGCTTTTAAACCTCATAATGATATAGACGCTTCGTGATAACGCCCCACCGCACTCAAATCATTGGTAGCTACAACCGATATATAGATAGTTCATCTTTATTTATTTATTTTTTATATATATATATATATATTTTTTTTTCATAAACTTAACTTATATCCTCTCTATCACATTCAAACCTTCGATATTCACAAAGACAATGCTCAAAAATTAGGTACTAAGTTACCATATTATCTATGTAATAACCACTAGGATAATTGAATGGATACAGCTTTTAAAATTTTCGCTTCAATATCAAAGGCTTTACGTGAAGGAATTCATGTTACACAAATATATTTGGAATTACAATGCACTTACGGGGTTCACGTTGGTTATATACATCCAAATTGATCATTACATCTTCAACCATGAAATTATGCCTTATACAATTTATTTTAATCAACTAAATAATGCTCAAAAAATCAAAAACTAAGAGATGTATTGATACAAAATAAACATTAACACCATTGCTAGACCAACGATTTCCACTCCCACTTACGAACTTACATTGTCCCCAATGTAAAAGTAAGTGTAAATAAGTTGTCGGGAAAGCAATGAGCACTAAAACAAGTCAAAACAAACATCGGGATGATATTAAAGCGGTGGGTGGGTGGATTAAAATATGATACTCATCATCACCACTCCCCCACTTAGCTTTTTCTCATTCTTGAGCAATCAAAGCAAAGAAATATAAGGATACAAAAGGAGATAATGTAATTATCCAATTTTTAAGATTCTAATGCGTTGATGTATGCATTCAAAGATTAAGATCATATGATGATTATGTTTTTCTAAGAGATTAATAGATGAGTAGGTATAACTATCAAATTAATTATCATACATTATCTAAAAT